>CM067219.1:129928386-130156034 GCA_034190945.1 Octodonta nipae
GATTGGTGCTCACGGATTCCCCTTTACTCTAACTGATTTTAATACTTGGTTCCTTGATAACCCCTCCAAACACCGTAATATTTCTAGAATGTGATATCAGCATTTGCAGAGAAGGGCTAATGCACAGGAGGTGAATATTTTCACAGGTTCAGTAACCAATGTTTAAAGATAATCCTACGGAAAAAAACAATTTATTGAAGACTCATCCTAAGGAATCAATAGATATGATCATGCAGAGTAAACTTCTACTGTGAAATTATGGTAATATAAGAAACTATTGCGGGAATACCGCAAATTTTGTAAACGCTGATCAAGGAGAACGCCAAGTTCATGAGTACATTACAGCCATACTTCTTAGAAGTGCCCAGTTGGTTCACCTAGATCTGGGCTGAGTTATTCGGATTCTTCGTCTTCGTTTTCGGATAATCGGTGTGACTGTATAACAATACTCAACAGTTTTTGATTGTTTTATTAAGAAAATGTAGCAATCTAAATAATTAGTGAAAATGTGTTAAATCTTCATCTTCAATACTTTCAATTGCATATGTTCAGTGAAGAGACGTGTTTCCTTTTGATTGGAGTGTACCTCTACGAAATCTCCTGAAGTATAATTTGTATAATAGTGCACATATGTGGGCTCACATCAAGGATTTTCTTCTGTAAATAGTCAGCATATTGTTATTGTATAATTTGTTTACCATTGGGCTAAAGGTTGCACTATATCGGAAAAGAGAATTGAATATATATAGTAATATAGTACTGTAATTATTGATATTAATATATGCTGAACCTTAAGAAAAATAGTCAGTAGCCTATCCTAATTACTGTGAATAAAAACGTGTTTAATTTTAGCCATTTTTCCGGTATTTGGCCAGGTGGTCGACAATTTCCAGGAAGTTTCTTTACCTCATCACTCACCCAACAGTAAAATATACAGTTTTGGGTAAAGTGACAGCAAGATGTACATTAAATCTTTACATGTAATTAATTACTTCAGCATTATACTGGATTTAAAAAAATAATACTTGGCATTAGAAAGTATTACCAGAGTGAAAGGAGGTTTCAGTAATAGTAAACTAAAGCCGAACTCAATACTATGTCTTTATGTTTAAGCACTTTTTGGGAATAACACTACTAGTCACGAAATTGCTGTAATGTTTTCCCAAAGGTTTCGGGGTCTGGGCCAGACCCCATTGCAATGGCTAAGAGACTATGAAATGGCAAAATTCTAAATGTAAAATTAGAATGTTTGACAATATATTTAGAATTGTGCAATTTTTCTTAGTCTCTTAGCCCAGACCCCGAAACCTTTGGAAACATACAGCAATTTCGTGACTAGTGGTGTTATTTCCAAAAGTGATTAAACATTGAAAAATATGCCACAAATATCGTTCAAAAACAACAATGTCCTTTAAATTAACAGCTATCGTAGAAAAATATAGCATGGCGTTGTGTTACGTTATTGTTGGTCTCCAAAAGTTGGATATCAATTTTTGGCGACGGTTCTCGTCGGGAATGTAATCTAGTCCCAAGATATGACGCTAAAATTCTACAGGATCTCCGATTTTTTTTAGATACTCATCGATTTGGCTAAAATTTTGACAGTAAGTAGAGAACAACCCAAGGGTCTAAATCTACCCTATGTTGTAGGCTCTTTTCCCCTGAGCGGGTACCAAACTATTTCGAAGGCTAAAAAAAACATGAACTGTTAGCAAAACCAATTACTTATTCACTATTGAAAATGCCAATATAGTTTTTTTAAATTGTTTCTCGCGAAAAAAATCAGCATTTTATAGAAAAAACTATTTAAAGCAAAATTGTTGCTTATAAGAAAACAACGAAATATTTTTTTAAGGTGCTGTACACAAAATATATACCTAGGCTTGTTGAAAGTTGGCTTGTGTTAGTGAAACTGAGAAAAGGTATAAAATATTTCTAAAGAAAAGGTATAAAATAATTTATTCTAAGTACTATAAAAATTCTTATTGTTTTTATTAAAATTGGGTTATGTCGAAAACTTAGTCGGTACTTTTTTAAATTGTTATTGGTTTTCACCCACCAGTCTCTGAATTTTTAAGCTTGCAAGTCAAAAAAAAAACATTTTTTGGATATTTCAAGAGCTACAAAACCCTATAATATTTTTTAAAACGAAAAGTTTGAAAAAAGTTGGAGTAAGGGCTTATAATAGATAATAGGTACTCGACCTTAAATGCAAATTTTTACCACTAGTTTTTTTTTAACAATAGGTCATATTTTGCGAAATTGCAAAAAATCAGCAGTCTCTTTCAGCTTTCATTTTGTGTTGTGTTCTTCTTTGTGTAGCTGAAAGTCTGCTTTAATTTTTTTAAATGAAATCGATTGTATAGCTAGTACTTCTATAGAATTCAGCCGTTCCTGGTTACCAATAATCAAAAATTAAATTAATAACAGTAATGTCCTTTTTGAACAACACTATATCGGGATAGTTCATAAGGTTGTTCGTAGGTTTTCCCTTATGACTTTAATGACATCTCTGGAACATCAGAATTTATTTGGTCTCATTTTTGGCGAATGCAGTATCGTGTAACAAAGTCGTACCTAGGAACGCCATATGAAAATATAAATATAACTCTTTCAAATTCTTTCAATTTGAAAAAAGCCGTGTTATTTCACATGATCTTTAGAATTTTTAGTGCTACACTGTACATATCCAATTTGCAGAAAATTCCCTTAGCTACGTCAGTTTGATTGTCAAACATTAATGTCAAATTGTGATTTACTAATTTGTCATTACGAATGCTTTTAATTTCCTGTTCATTTGTGTTAATACCATTGAAAACGGGATCTGGTTTAGACCTTGAAACGTTTGGACTTTTTGAAATATACAGTTTAAAGTTTACGTGGTGTTATTCCCAACGAACTCAGAATAAATAAAAACCAGAGATGTCACAATTATCATTTAAAAAACAACTACTGTATTAAATATACAGCAGTAGAAAAACAACTTCTTTGTTTTTTTATAAGCTATAATTTTATTTTAAATAGTTATGTCAAAAAAATGCTAACTTTTCGAGTTATTTGCGAGAATCTGTTTACAAATCTGTTTTTTTTTTCGATTAAATTTTCACGCATTCAGTCGCGAACGAATCGAAAAGTATTTTGGGGGAAAACTTTATAGAATTTTTTTAGCTTAGAGTTCTTTTAGTATTCTGTGGTAACTTTTATTTATTGTAGTAAAGTATGTCAGTAGCAAAAAATCATAAAAACATCTAATTGTTTACTGAATATATACTAGAAAAAAGCATAAATCACTAAACTTTTTTCCATTGTTTGTAGTTGGGTGCCAAATAGCATATCTCTATTGACAAGTTGGATTCCAAGTTTAGGCTGTTGCCTATGACTTCCTTTTTGTTCGCGTTTTTTTTTTTCATTTTGGCTTCCTCTATCCATCTGCAAAATTGTACAGCAGATAAAAAGTCATATGGGACACCCAAAAGAACATACAACCAACAAAGTTACGTTCTTTAGGGATGCTATATCTACAGACGTAATACTTAATATAGAGAATATCAGGCCTCTCGAAAAACCTAAGGCGCTGAATGAAAGAAAATAAATTAAATGGACGAATCCAATTATGTCTAAGCTCGCTTTTGATTCGTGCCTGATTGCGGCAGTCATGTTATGTATAGCCATTGCTTGCAGCACCAGAAAGAGACTAAAACGTCCCGTCAGTTGTGTTTCTCTCTCATCCAGCGTTACGATTCTACTTACCTTATTATCTCTATCGTTATATCTTAGACAAACCTACATTTGCCAGTGATGATGAGCAGAGTAATAGACTATAAAACAATGTCCTTAAAAAAATAATAATGCCGTTTGCGTCAATTATACAGGGTACAAGTATACTATATATAGATCAATAACCAATATTTATATATTTTTTATAATTTAAATTATGCTTTTAGTCTTTCGTTGTTTTTTTCATTAGTATTGGTTATAGCTAATGTAAATTATATACTAGTCTACATAAGGGGAGTCTGTTCCCTCTGTGGTTTATAGGCATTATACATATGTATGTTTTAAATGTAAATAGTGCTGGAAAATAAATAAATAAAGTAAATAAATGTTCGGTCAAGATGAATTTGATTATATACAGCTAGACTTATGTTTACTTCTATAGGGAATTTACTATTTAAAGGTAAATAAATATTAATTTATATTTGAGAAAAATAAAACAATCTACAATGTCCGGCTTTCAAAAGATTGTAAACTGTAGAAAACTGCACTTCATAACTACTGCTAACATATTTAATTTTTATGTAGTTTGCAGTATGAGATTGGAATCACAAAGTGACAAGCTTTATACATATAGACATATAGCAACTTCCAGCTTAATGGTGATAGGCTTGCTGGTATAGTCTTTCTGCATATTTGTTTAACTATTTATAAATATATATTTTTTTATATTACACGTATTCTCCTTTTTTTGTTTAAAACAGTTCTAGTTTGCTTATTATACAAAGTATGAGAAATAAGTAAAGCACAAATGTTATATTGCCGCATATAATATTTCAATAGATTCTGTGGGCTCAAGTTCACAAATATTCAGTTTCACTTTCAATGTCTGTATTTTTATCCAAATAAACTTATTTACAAACACAATTAGTAATAATATCAGCTGGTGTGCCACGTGCTGCTTTCAGCCCAAAAGGCCTCGCATAAAGTAGTAGCCGTTATATACACGGTGTTCAAAAAGTCCGAGTACGGCTGATTATTTTTTACAACAATATGATCAATACAAAACTTTTAGAATTTTTTCCTGGTCACAAAATGATCATAATGGATTTGACCTTGACCATGATCTTCAAGGTCAAATCAAGGTCAAGTTGATTTTTTCAAATGTGGGCACTCATTTTTGATAGCGGAAATTTTAGGTTCACACATGTCCTTCGCAATTTTTTTCCGTTTGACCTTGATGGTCACCAGAACTCAAATTTAGGTCGAACTTTGCCATCGAACAACGGACATTATGGGCCTAAGAAAAAGATTTGTTGACAGGCATATAATTTTACCAACTTCATTATGACCATTGCGTAGCCACGATAAAATGACAAATGCTCCGGTCAAACAAATCTCTTTCTTGGACCCATAATGGTATAGTATGACTTCAATTTGCCCTCTGCTGATCGTCAAGGTCAAATAGAAAAAACTTGGCAAGGACATATTTGTTCATAAATTTTCCCTCTCTCTTCGTTTCCGGTATTAAAAATGGGTGTTCCTATTTGAAAAAATCAACTTGAACTTGATTTGACCTTGAAGTTTATGGTCAATTTTAAATCATAAAAGTTTTGTATTGAGCACATTTTTGTAAAACGTCTTGCTGCCGGGATTATTCGCCGTACTTGGACTTTTTGAACACCATGTACATAATTTAATCGTCCGAAGAATTTTCCAGTCTTTTCGAGTCAGTCTAGTTGGTATTCGAATTCGGAATCACGTCAACTTTGTGTTTTTACAGTCATCGAAATTTCGGGACTACCGTTGTTCATAATTATTATATACAGCCGTTTTTATTTTGTTTCCTCACTGCTTTTATCGGAACGATTAATTTAGAAGGTTCCTTAAGTTTATAACAGTCTAATAGGAAATACGATTTTTTTTTTGATCTGGTTTGAATTTTGCTCTGATAGTCACCCTTCTCCCTCTTCTTCAAACTTCCTCTTCTTTTCAGAATAAAACCTTTATCTAATTGATACTTTATCATATACATTCCATGACAGATTTGTGTTTTTATTTGTTTTTGTCATCTGAAAATTACATTTATATATCGGTCTTAGCCTAACAGTAAGGATTAATAAAATGCTCTCACAAACATTCTCTGTAATCTCTTAACTCACTAAAAACAATATCCATTGAAAAGCACTTCCAGCGTTGCATTATTCGTACAATTACCCAGATCTAGGTGAATTAACTTTTTTCGTTAAAAAGCCTTTTAAATCCATACTCTGTTTTTTGTTTTCTCTACACCACAAATGTCCCGAGTTTTAGCTTGCATAAATCTTTCACACTCTCACGAAATTCATCTGATATCTCTTTTAATGTGCCGTGGGTAAAATATGTGTTGTGGGCAATGGTTAAATGGGATGAATATCATTTGGTTTATGCAATCTTTATCACGTTTTCGAGCCATTAAGTTCTCTTTTTTTCTGTGGTCAGTTGAACTTTAATATAGGAGATTGTTAAAAGGTGCGGTTTGAAAAGATTTAAGTTGAAATTAGTCAGTAAAGTTAACATTAATATCTTATGATTTCTTTATATGCAGCATTTGGAATTGAGGAAATCTCAGTGGTATAAAAATAAACAAAAACCAATTTAAGTTTTTTTTAAATAAAAATATGGTTGATTGCTATACCATATACCAAATGAGATTTTTATCCTGAAATAAGCAATGAAGAACATGTTTCCATCTCTATCCGTAAACCAACATACACTAGCAATATATATATATATATATATATATATATATATATATATAATATATTATATTCACTTTGATTCAATTCACTTTTTAAAAAAAATATTTATTTAGAAACATACAAATTTAAAATTGAACAATTAAAGTACTTGAATAACTTAATACTATAAATTATATTATTTGAATGACAACACGAGAACGTTTCCAGTTGCATTTATAACATTGACAAAAGTGCTGATGCAAGTCAGCGTTTTTACTGGGTAAACGGACTCGTGTAGGTTTCCGGGAAGTTGTTTGCATATAATTCAAGATGAAATTTGATATCCCTGAGAAGTCACGTACGCTTTAAATTCCGTTGACTTCTCGACTGTGTGAACTAAGTGCTGATATATTTTGCATATAACAACTCCCCTTACATATCAAAAGTTGATGCTATAACATCAACTTTTAGGAACAGAACATAAAATAATATAAAATGATGTTTGAATGGTATGAATAATAAGTAATAAGTGTATAAAATATGAATAAAATAAAGTAATAGGTAAAAATCAAATTGATATTTGTAAAATAAAATCAAAATATGTTAAAATAAATGAGCAATAAAATAATACGAGTAATAATTAAATGCTTAACCTAAACATATCAAAATAAAATATAAAGTAAAAGGAAATGTAAATAAAAATAATGTGTAGAAAAATAAAAAGGTTAATGACATAAATCAATATTAAAAATGGTGTTTTTAGAGAACATAAAGTGTATACCTAAACTTGCGTCTCTAAGCTTTGTTCTGTTTTCAAAACAGGCCTAAGCTTGGGGAAGAATTTGAGTCTTGGCTGATGCACTGAAGTCTGGTCAGGATTGCAGTCCTTTGGAGGTTTTACCATCCTCTTTTTGACAGCTTGGAAGGTGATGAGTGCTGCTATGATCATGAGAGCAGCTATGGTTGTATAGGTAAACCAAGAGATATTTTTGGTTACAAACGGCTGGTTTATGAGACCATCGAGGTCTCTGGAATATTGTTCCAATGTGTGATTTGCTACGTCTAATTCTTCTACGTTAAGCGTGTTCAGCTTCAGGGGCTGAAGTTCAGGAATTATAATTTTTTCTGGCACTGCGTCGCAACAGTTGAACGGCACTGTTACTGGTTGGAAGGTTTCTAGAACATCGGTTTGTTTACCAGATTCGGCTTGAACTTTTGTAATTCCTATAAACGCACTACACTCTGATTGAAGAGTCAATATGGAGTTGAGGGAGATTGTAAGAGTTTTTGGGTTTGTTTGAGCGCAATTCACTGTAACACTTATGGGTTCAGAAGTAATTATGAGCCATGTATTGGGTTCTAGTTTTTGAACGTTGTATCCTTGAGTGAATATTAGTGAGCTTTTACAGTTGTCGGGTACCTTCTGGACATTCTTTAGAAGTTGAGCTTCACATAACGCATTTGTGTCAATAGGGATGCGTAAAGTTCAGAACACAGTTTCTTACGAGTGGATAACGGTTTACACGCACTTAAGTCTTTGATCGGAATAAACATTAAAGAATCATCATTCTTTGCAAGATATTTTTGAGTGAAGGATAGCATATGATGTAAACCTGTTCTTTCATCGTATATAGGGATAGGATATAAATGAAAGACTGTGTAAGGATGTTGTTCGACTAAAGGGATTCTTAACACAAATATAAGATCAGTATATGTTTGAAATGCCTCTAGTTCAATAATTTCCAGATATTGTGCGATGCTCGAGTATTTTACAGCCAATGGAAGGTTACTTTTGACTAAATTTTGCGATATTTCCTGTAATGAGGTAATAAGATGTTCTGGTGTTAAAATTGAAGAGTGAATTATTTTCAGACGCGCGAATGTGATAGAATTTAAAACATCATTTAAATTATCTTCTAAGTAGAGATAATTCTCCATAAGTTTTTCACACATTTCAAGTAGTGCGAGTTTTGATTCGACGTAGGCGACCTTATCATTGATTTTTCTGATAGTGTTTTCCAGCTTTTTCATGTTATCGTTAAATAGTTTCTCGTCAATTCTAAGATTTTGGATAGTTTCGTTGAAGTTTTTAATTACGGATGTGGTGACACTTATTTGGTTTTTTTGGAAGTTCTCAATTTGAAGTTGGCCTTGATTTAAGCGGTTTATGCTTTCGGTAAAGTATTTTCCGTCGGCGGCGTCTAAATTGCCGGTGATTGCCTTAAAAAGGGTACCTGCCCCATCAAGTATACCTCGTTTGTGTCTTTTAGTGTCCATGTGAATGTCAGTAAATTTCTGTTTGATTGAGTTAGAAATTTGATTGAGAAGGTTAATGTGGGTTTGTACGTCTGCGCGAAAGTAGTTCATAGCAAAAGAATTGAAGTTAACAGTTTTTACAAGAGTTTGTAATATTCTGTTATTTGTTGTAAATACTTGTTCTAGTGTAGAAATGTTTCTGTGTACTAAAAGTGTCCATTTATCATTGGATACAGTTATTTCTGCTTAGTTATGGAAGTAGATACCTAAAGTATTGTTTATTGGTTGTATTTGAAATTGGGGTACTGCTGACCCGAACAGCAGGCAAAACCTGAAACAGAAATTAACTTTCTGAGAACGGTTTCATTCGGTCGAAATTAACTTTTGATTTTTGGTTAGTTTTAGGGTTTAGTACTGTTGCGGAGTTTCTGTGAATCTCCAGGATTTCGAAAGAACCATTGAATTTATTTTGGAGTTTGTCCTTGATCTGGGATTCTTTAATATAGACTTTATCGCCTATTTGATAGTTAGGGAGATTTTCAGAAACGTGTTCATCAAATCTGACTTTCGCTTTATGTTTTTGGATTTCCGTTCTTTCGCGAGCAATTTTATAATAGTGAGAGATACGATTATTGAGATCTCTGACGTACTTAGTTATCAGGGCTTGTTGGTTGTAGAGAGTTTCTGGAGTCCTACTCGAAGTATGTCCATAAACAAGTTCGTAAGGGGTGAATCCATGAGTTTTGTTTACAGAATTGTTATATGCAATGATTGCATAAGGGAGGATGTTAAAAGGGTGTTCGTCAGGATTTTCTAGTTTATGGATTCTAATCATCTCTAATAAGGTCGAGTGGAATCGTTCTAATGAACCATTTGACTGGGGATGTCCCACACTAGAATAAGATAGTTTGATGTCAAATAGTTTACACAAATCTCTCATTAGTGTGTTGTCGAATTCCCTGCCATAATCACAATGTATCCGTAATGGAGTACCGAAGTGTTGGAAATAGAGTAGTAAGGTACTAACAACGGTTTTTGCGGATTTGTCCGTTATGGGGTAGGCCTGAGAGAATTTTGTTAGTTCGTCCCGGATAGTTAATGCGTAGTTTTTTGTCGGGACTTCTAGAATATCGATGTTGACGCGTTCAAAGGGTGTCCGTGGGGTTTCAGTAATGACAAGTGGGCTGTCGAGATTTTTCCGGTAAACTTTTGCTCTCTGGCAAGATTGACAGTTTTTGATAAAATTGACAACCTCCTTAGTCAGTCCTTGCCAATTGTATCTTTCTTTTATTCTGCGGATAGTTTCATTGATACCACGGTGTATATTATTTTTGCCGTTATGGAATTGGTCGAGGATGATTGGTATTTGGTCTTTCTCAACCGTTTGGACGATATTTTGGCAAACTTTCCATTTGATATCGATTTCGGAAAAGATAAACGAAAGCATTTCCAAAATGGGCAGTTCAATGTTATTCTCAACACAGAATACTTCATTTTCAGTAAACACATCTCTACTATTATACAGAGATGCGAAAAGAATCTCGTTGACTATTTCTGGGTCAGAAGGGAGAGGGACGATGTAATAGCGTCTTTTTCTGACACTTTTGCTCGCAAAGACATTTACTCTAGGGGTACGGAAATCAGCATTTTCCTCAAAAATGTCTTCGATGATGTCATGGTGAAAATTTTTCATGAGAGAGCCTTGGGGAAATACTACGATGTTTTTGTTTCCTCGGTCTAAGAGTTGGCAATTAGAAAATTGAATTTTGTCGTAATCTATGAGAGAGACGGTTTGATATCGCTCGACAAAAGTTTTAAATTCTTCGGAGATTTGTTGGAGATTAATGGGACTTCCCGTCTGGGGTTCTTGTGAGTCATCGTCAGTTTCGTTTGTTGGAGTACTGTAAATGGTGTTAGATGATTGTTTGCTTGAAATGATATGTATTCATTAAAGTTGTTAACTTTAATGCGAGAGAGCGCGTCGGCGTTTTTATTTACTTTGCCAGGTTTGTAAATTATTTGATAGTCGTACTCCTCGAGCTTAAGGCGCCATCTTGCAAGTCTACTTCCAGGATCCTTTATAGAAAACAGCCAAGTTAACGGGCGGTGATCGGTCAGAAGTAAAAACTTACGACCAAAAATTATCGGACGAAAGTGTTTAACCGCCCACACTATTGCAAGGAGTTCTCGTTCTATGGTTGAATACTTAGTTTCAGCATTGCAGAGAGTTCTGGAGGCATAGGCTACGGGTAAAACTTTACCTACGGGGCCTTGAGAGAGCACTGCGCCGATAGCAAATGAACTGGCGTCGGTTGTAAGAATAAATGGCTCTTCAAAATTAGGGTATATGAGTATGGGAGTAGAAGTAAGGGCTCTTTTTAATTCGTCAAAAGATTTGACACATTCTGAATCAAACTGGAAAGGTGTGTCTTTTTGAAGTAATCTTGTCAAAGGTTTTGAAATCTTGGCGAAATTGGGGATGAATCGCCTGTAATAACCAGCTAACCCTAAGAAGGACTTGATATCTTTTGGGTTTTTGGTTGGGGAAAAGTTAAGATACAATCTACCTTTGAGGGGTTAGGCTTCACGCCTTCGGGAGTTATAAGGTGGCCAAGATACGCGACCTCTTTGCGAAGAAACTCGCATTTGTCGGGTTGGATTTTTAGATTGGCTTTTCGCAATCGTTTGAAAACTTCAGAAAGTCGGGCTATGTGCTCATGTATAGTCGGAGAATAAACGATAATGTCGTCCATATAGACTAAACATCTCTCGTTTTGAACACCTAAAAGAATATTATCCATTACTCTTTGGAAGGTGGATGGAGCGTTTTTAAGACCGAAGGGCATTCTAACAAATTCGAAATGGCCATTATCAACTGTGAATGCTGTTTTTTGGATGTCTTTAGTATCGATTTCGATTTGGTGAAACCCTGAAGCTAAGTCGAGAGTGGTGAAGTATTGGCATTTGCCAAGTTGGTCAAGTAAATCCGAAATGTTCGGTAGGGGATATTTGTCGTCAACAGTAAGTTCAATTAACTTACGATAATCGACGACGACACGCCATTTTTGGGTACCAGATGCGTCTAGTTTTTTGGGAACTACCCAAACCGGGGATGACCATGGCGAATTAGACGGACGTATAATGCCTTGATCGAGCATCTTTGATATCTGACTTTTTACCTCTTGTTTGTGTATTTGGGGGTACCGATATGACTTTGTGAAAGAGGGTTTTGCGTTATTAGTGTCTATCGAATGTTTGATTTCGTTTGTAAAGGTCAGTTGGTCACCTTCTAAATAGAATATGTCGGAATATTCGAGGCAAAGTTGAGAAATAAATTCGGCTTCTCCTCGTTCAGATGTTCTAACCGAAGTTGTTCCATAATTGTAGTTTGTCTATCAGGCTGGGTCAAGTTTTGAGAGTAATTTTCAGAAAGAATGTTTACGGAAAAATTGTTTATCGGTTCGAGTTCCAAATTGTCGAAATTAACAGTCTTGGGGATAGCATTTGCATTTAAAACTGAAGTAAGGAATTCGCCTTTTTCATTAATTTTAACAAGGGCACGGGGAAGATAAACTTTTTCTATTTCGGCAGATGATAGGAAAGCTTCAGTATTAGTGAGGTTACATTTTAATTTACATATTTGTTCTGTTCGGGGTTCTAAACAGATTGTATTAACCGGGATGCAGTTATTGAAAGTTGAAGGGTTCTGAGTACGCATGACAGTATCATCCGTAACTTTGTAGAGAGGTAAAGTTTTAAAATTAGTGACAAGTTGTTTGCTGTTAAAGTCTATAACGCAGTTATAGTGTTTAAGGAAATCTGAACCCAGTAATCCGTCGAATTCAATGTCGATGTTGCAAATATATACCTTGTGTGGGTCGGCGACATTGAAAGGTACAAGGGTGGATTCGTTGATTAAGATTTTCTGATCGGTGATTCCTTGGATGACTACGTTTTCGGGAAATCGTTGTTTGAAGCGTTGGCAGGTTTCAGGTTTAAAAATTGAAAGTCCTGCACCCGTATCGTTAAGAAGTTTATAGGTGTTTGAAGAGTCAGTAATATAATAAAGATTCTTTGAGTTGTTCTGGGAAGTTGACATTGGGGCTGAAGTCGTCCAGATTCATTGTCTGAATTTGGGTTTGAATTTCTGAAATTTCTTGGTCTGGGGGTTCTGACTGAGTGGGGGTCAAATGAAAATTTACTTGAGAAGAATCAGGTTCGTCAGAATAAAATTCGTATAACTGTTCAGTATTGAAATATTCTGGTTCATTGTTTTGTTCGAAATCATTAGGGTGACAATCTTGTACGTTTCCGTACTCATCGGGTAAAGAGGTGTAATGATTTTCGTTTTGAGAGTAGTTATAGTCATTGTGATATGGTCCGAATTGCAGATTGTTCAAGTGATGAGTCTTTGGTTGTTGGCGTTGTTGATGTTTAAAGAAACTCGGGTTCGTTCTGTAATTGCCAGACATTTGGGGTTGTCTACTGGTAGATGGACGAAATTGTTGCTGTGAAAATTATTGACTGGGATTAACATTTGTAGATTGATTAGCAGGTTGATTGGAAAAATGAGGGCGATAATTCGAATAGTTCTGATTAGAATTCGGGTTGTGTTGAAATTGTCTCATTCTCAATAAGCATTCGTTGCTTAAATGGCCCATGCGTTTACAAAAAGAGCATTGTTTTGGAGGTGGACCGTTATTTGGTTTACGAGGGGGTTGTTGGAAACTTCTAATACCTGAAAATTTCTGGGTTTCTAAATGTGAGAGTTGTAGTTCTCGTTTAATTCTGGAAATGGCAGTGAGAATACTGCATGGGTCGCTAGCGCGAACGAGTTGACCAATTTTGGGCTCTAAACCCGTGAGGAGGCTATTAAGAGCCATTGACTCTATTAAGTCAATCTGTGCTTGTTTTTCTTTGATAGTTAAATTTTGTTTGTTTATAGCTGCTAGCATTTTCGCTTGATGCGTCTGGAGTCTAGCAGAGAACGTGAGAGGGGATTCATTAGGAGTTTGCCGCATTCGTTGCAAGTCCTGTATGAGAGCCGAGAGATCCCGAGGATCTCCAAAATGATTTTCTAGGAGGGTTTGAATTTCGGCTAGTTGACTAGGGTTTCGCGAATTAATTAAGTCAGCCGCTCTACCGCGTAACTTATTTTTTATATGGAGAATTAGCAATACTTGCTGATTATCCGTTGCCATGCTGTAAGTAGTATTACAGGAGCATATGAAAGTATTCAAAAATATCGGATTACCATCATATTCTGGAATTATGGCAAATATTTCAGATAACTTATATGGTTCTACGGTTGGTGTAGCTGCTTGTCTAGTAGTGGCCATTTTTATAATTGTATAGATTCGCACAGTAAATAAAAATTAAATGTTGAGGTTTTAAATCTAAATGGTAAATATCTAGTTTATCAAAATCCAATATCGAGCAATGTTTAATAGGGTAATAACAAATTTGAAATAGGAATGTATAAATGGTAGATTAATAATAAACTTGAAATAATGTTTCAAATACTTCGAAATATGTAAGTCAAAGTAATAAAATAATATGATTATGTAAAATATATAGTTTCAATATTATTTAGGAATGTAAGGAATAAAATATTATATAAATGAAAGAACTGGTGGTCATTCAAAATAAAAATAGTTACTTTATGTGATTCTTACGTTATTATTCCTCGCATCGGACTGTTCTCCGCGTCACTTAGCACTGGTTAGCCTGGTTGCGTTTTCAAGTAGGTTTTGTCCACAATGATTTAGAAATCTCCACAGTCAGTTAGTATTCACGTGTTCTAACTGTGTTGGACAATCCTACTGACTGCGCCAATTTTATATTCACTTTGATTCAATTCACTTTTTAAAAAAAATATTTATTTAGAAACATACAAAATTAAAATTGAACAATTAAAGTACTTGAATAACTTAATACTATAAATGATATTATTTGAATGACAACACGAGAACGTTTCCAGTTGCATTTATAACATTGACAAAAGTGCTGATGCAAGTCAGCGTTTTTACTGGGTAAACGGACTCGTGTAGGTTTCCGGGAAGTTGTTTGCATATAATTCAAGATGAAAGTTGATATCCCTGAGAAGTCACGTACGCTTTAAATTCCGTTGACTTCTCGACTGTGTGAACTAAGTAAATATATATATATATATATATATATATATATATATATATATATTGTTTTTAAGTTACTAAATGTTTTAGGTGGTTTCCGGGAATTCATCCGCGTAGTTGATAACTGATCTCTGCCGGGATCGATGGTAAAATGACGACGTTTCGGCAGAGTCACATCTGCCCTCTTCAGGTCGGTTCGCATAATTCTCGTAGCCTTCTGCTTTCGCTCTAATTACTCGGATACGAGTAACTAGAAGCGTGTAATTTAATTGGAGCGTTGTTTTGAATAAAAAATATAGAACCTGTCTGAAGCCTTTTCAAGATTTTTAAAAAAGAAATCTTTGAAAATCTTATAATTTATATAATCTGATTATCTGATTATCAAAATTCTGGTCTCGGTCTCCTCAATTCCTAAAAAATTAAGTCTCGTTCAAGTCTCGGTCTCGTCTCGTTATTGATAATAAATATTATATAAACTAAATAATAAGTAATAATAAATAATTTTTCAAAGTTATATTTTAAACAAGTACATAAATATTTTTAATTTACAAGGTCTCACTTTTATCTTTTAAATTACTCGATAACCAAGAATTTCAAAATAATAACGCTTGCTCACATCACATAATGCTTGCAATGATGTATTTGCCCAGTTCTATTGTATATACTTCCACAGATGTATACAATAATTGTTCACATCGTTACTACAAGAAATACTAGAAAAAACAGAAAATTTCTCCAGATGTACAAATAGAGACAAAATATTCCAATCATCAGAATTTAGAGCCAACAAAAGTTGTCCGTTAAGTATTGGATTTATAATGGGATCAGTCGTATATAAGAAAAGTTTACTGTACGTCTGCTGTTAATAAGAGGATCTTCCAGGTAGAAAATTTCGAGAAAAAAGAAATAATTTTAATAGTATATATGTTTGTTACTTTCTAGTTTAATATAGAGAGATGTAGTCAACCGAGAGTAAGGTAACCCATCCATCTTTTAAAGAAACTTAAAATATAAAAATCTGGGAAAATAAATATCTATGATAAGAGATATGTTACTATAAGGAACGTTAACAAATTAAAGTAAAAATGTGAAAAATTATACTTGGTTATTGGGTCCTTTTTAAATATACAATAAAATATTTCACAGGTAGTCATCAGATTTTATATATTGTAGACAATTGTTTTTTATGTAGACGTTTTCTAATTTTTCGAATAAAACTTTATAAAAAAATTAACGAGAGCAAAACGAGACTCTCGGGTTGCACTGTATGTGGTCTCGGTATCTCTCATATTATTTTCCAAAAAGTTTCGTCTCGTCTCGATTTTCCGAGAATCTCGCTCTCGTGTAAAGCCCTACTGACAGCACTGGAAAGTTCATTCAAAAAGATTCTTGGATTATTGGGATAGCTCTAAAATTAACTGCAAAAAAGTTTCCACGGAGTATTTATTATATGATTTTTTTGTTTAAAATATTGTAGTGAAATTTCCTTAAGCCGGCCCTGGTTTCAATCCACCACGACACCGATCGCTTTCAGGAAAATAATTGTTCTCGGCAGCTGTAGGATTGATAATTGATTTTACGAGAATTTTCGATGCTGGTTTTAAAAGGAAGCAGCCCACGATCGCAAGTCAGTTAGTACAGCTTATATGTAGAATTGTTATTGTGATTTGAATTAGCTGTTCTGTATAATTTGATGTAAATAAAAGTTCTAGAAAAGTGAAAGTAAATATTAATTGTATAATTTTAAATTGAACACAAATTTGTATGTTTTACGTAATCATTGCACCCACTAAACGTCTACGAATGACCCCCCCCCCATAGAGTATAAACAACATTCATTTTTACATATAACGACTAGCGTGAAATATATATTTTTTAAAGAGATTAATTGTAATACGAAATAAGGTTCATTTCGTTTATAAAATCAAGCATGGATGGCGAACAGCTTATTAAACTGCTCCCATTCAATTTTGTAACGCGAGCAAATCCCATTTTTTCCATATTCTCTCCAAATCGTAAGATTAATTCGACTCTTCCGTTTTTACGAAGGAAATAATGTAGAACTGCCAATCTCGGAAATTCTATCATTTGTTATTGCGGACAAAGACATAAACTAAAATTGTGTAAAATATTGCTACGCTTTGAAATGAGGATGAAATCGCTATTATCCTAGAGCAATACCAGTTTGGTAAAAGCAATCTGCATCGTGAAGTGTTTCATTCGTTTCACAATGGGCGAATAAAGAAAAAATAGAATTGGCTGGTGGTAGCCAACGGCGTAGATGGTTTCAGCATGTTGAATGAGATTTCCTAAAAGATTATTTATTGCGTGGAAAAATGACATTGTTATTATTACTATTGAACAATATTGTATTACATTCGATATAAAAACTAATGACTAAATATTTTATTAATTATTCATCTTGATATCCTTACATACAAAACCCAGAATGTTTTCAATTTGTTAAAAACAATAGGAAAGTATACTTTGGGACAATCTTCAACATTGCTCTTGACTTGCTATTTTAACTAAGTTTTTGTCCACCAGGTTATTTTTTAAATTATTCTACTTCTTCTTCATTTTTTCTCTTAGTTCTGCCAGTTCCTTTGTGGTTGACCCTTTATATAATATTATCACTCCATATTTTACAGGGTCGTCGATTTGTCTCTGGCAATTCTTACTATACTATTGTCTGCCTTTATGATTGTGATTATCCTAAACCCTTTTCTTTTTGAATATACATTCGTTTACCCTTTCAACTTTGGATGTTTTCTCCAAGTTCCTTTTCAGCATCTTTTTTGTTTTGGACGTCTCAGGTAGTGTTTTTGCAATGTATTAGTCTTATAGAAGCTTTATTGAATCATTGACTAGGGTCCGTTTTAATAGGATTATTTCTTCATATCAGAAATCCAGATGCTCTATTAATTAACTGCATTTTGTTTTTTTTTCCTGTTTCTATATCTACATAAGGTGTTTAAGGTGATGTCTAGATAGATGTCTTTCAGTAACATCTTACTTTTGTTTCAGTTTAGTATCCTGTCTTGTTACTAACTTTTCTAGATTTTTCATTCCATTGAACGCAAGACAATATATTGTTTCTGGTCGAGAACTTTCATCAGTTGCGCTCCCCTCAACTGACTGAATTCTCAAATAATTATTTATGTATAAATGAATTCCTGAAACTCCTGGATTTCGGAATTTATTTCGCAATCAAACTAGAGGATCAGGAACTGTCAGAAACAAACAAACAGCATCTGCACTATTGTGATCGTTATCATCAAATATTTCGTCCCAGTAATAATTGCGTAAATTTTCAGTACTACTGTCACTTGAGATGAAAATATTTTCTTCTTTGTTTTCACAATTCTCACAATAGAATTTACATAACAATTTTGTTAAAATTTGAAAATATCAGTGGAGATCAATGTACACAAAAGAAACAGCTGGATGGTGCTCAACCGTTGATAAGGGTGATTGAACCAAGTTCCAGTTAGTTAAGAACGCAGAACTACAACCGCTAATTCGTTACATTCTATAACAGATGCAAATCCTCGAGTTTTTGAGGATTTTGACAAGCTTATACTTATAGCTTATCGTCTCTTAATAGATTTGAACAGATAACATTGCGTGATGTATTATTTTAACAGCTGGATTATGTCTAAGTACTTCTTGGGAAATAACACCACAGTTTAAAGAAAATTGCTGTATATTCTAAACGTTTCGGGGTCTAGGTCAGACCCCGTTGTCAATGGTTAAGAAACTTTGATAAAAAAGGCACAATTGTCAAATATTTTATTGCATCTTAGAATTGTGCCTTTTTATCCAAGTTTCTTAACCATTAACAACGGGGTCTGACCTAGACCCCGAAACGTTTGGAATATACAGCAATTTTCTTTAAACTGTGGTGTTATTTCCCAAGAAGTACTTAGATATTCAAAAATATGCCACAAATATCATTCAGAAAACAGCTGGATTATGTCGATTGGTGTATTTAGTTCAAGCTTAAAGATTAAAGCTTTATTATTGTTGCTTTCGGAAATCGGTACTTATGACTATATGTCATCGTTCTTGATTAAGGAAATACCAATAGATATGAGGGCATAATTAGCTCTACAAATATAGGATCCTGAGCATTAGTAAACAACTTTGGATCTACCACTCTACTATTCGTTCAAGGTAGCTGGCTTTGATCTGTGGCAGTCTGCTTGCAGATATTATTTGCCTACCACACCGCTTAACAACTGGTTGCTTCCTGTACGAGACTTACGAACAACAAAGTATGATCCAGGTGACTGCGGTTAACCTTTTGTGGATATAGCCATGTTCCGAAAGTTAGTATTATTCACGGCAGCAATCTGCCTGGAATATTCTACAGATAGGCATACGTTTTTGAAATTGAAATCTCGTATTGTTTTTTGGCTTATGTTTTGAGGGTTCCGTATATACAATATACGGATACCCTTAATAGTATAAGGTATCCGTATCCGCATTTCTTCCTTTTTCACATTACTGCAATTTTCTCCTAAACTACTGGACGGAAATGGTTAAAATTTGGTATCAGTGTGTTTATATTTCGATTTTAGAGGTCCTTCTGAGGGGAAAACTGAAAAAATCGACTGGTCCCCCCCTTTGCTCCGAAACTATAAGCCGTAAAATTTAAAAAAAAATAGAGAGATATAACGCGTCATTTGAATTTTACCGGAAAAATAAGGAAAAACCTCTAATTTAATTTTGGGGGGCAAATTACAGAATTAAATGGAAAATATAAAATTAAAATTGTTTCTAACCCATCATCTTATATATCAAATGAAAGGGCTCATGATGAAGAAAACAAATATATTTTTTCATATTTTTAGAATAAATTTTAAAGATTGTTACAAAAATATAAAAATTCTTACCCATTCCCTCTACCATATATCCGAAACTGTAAGCCGTATAATTTTGCAAAAAATATCGAGATATAGAGCCTCACCTGAATTTTACTGAAAAAATAAGGAGAAACCTCTAATATTAATTTTGGGGGGCAAATTACAGAATTAAATAAAAAATATAAAATTAAAATTGTTTTTAATACATCATGTAATATATCAAATGAAAGGACTCATTATGGCAAAAACAAATACGTTTTTTTTTCATATTTTTAAAAGAAAAATTTTAAAATATATTAACAAAAATATTTAAAAAAATACCGATTCCCCCTTTATTCTCTTATTTATTTATAAGACCTAAAATTTTTTGTTTACAGGAAAAATACGAAGAAATCCCTAATAATTATATTGGTAGCCAAATTATAGAATTAAACGGAAAATAAAAAAATATTTTTAACGCATCATGCAATACATCAAATGAGGAATACTAATATATATTTTTTATATTTTTAAAATTAATTGTTTACAAGATATTAACAGAAATATATAAAAAATTCTCATTTCCCGCTTTATTTCCGAAACCATTCTACTTAAAAATTTCAAAATAATTAGTGGTACTGGGGCTATAAGAAAAATTAGTAGAAAACCCCCATAGTAATTTTAGGGACAAATTATTGAATTAAATGTAAAATAAAAATTTAATTTTCAAACGCGTCATGTAATATATCAAATATAAAGCTCATTATGTGAATTATAAATATATTATATTTTTAAATTATTTGTTTAAAATATATATACAAACATATTAAACATTGACTTAATTCCCACTTTAGAAACTACACTATCTAAAATTTTGAAAAGTATATTTCATTTGTTTATTTTAGATTTTCTTGGGAATAATACCACATCAGATTTCAAACTTGTGTATATTTTAAAACCAAACGTTTCAAAATCCTGTCGGATTTCGTTTTCAATGGATATAAATTTATAAAGTAAAATTGAAATATATGACAATTCAATTTTACTTTATAAATTTATATCCATTGAAAACGAAATCCGACAGGATTTTGAAACGTTTGGTTTTAAAATATACACAAGTTTGAACTCTGATGTGGTATTATTCCCAAGAAAATCTAAAATAAACTAGAAGATGCCACAAATAACATTCAGAAAACAATATTTCATTTGTATTTTTAAATAATTTTATTAACAGCTTTAATAAATTATTATTTAAAACTTGAGCTATTTTCCCCTTTATCTTCCAATCTACAGAGCGTCAAAGTGAATCATGAGGCAGATAAAATAAAAAGTCTATTTGTGGAAAATGAAAGTGTATATTTTTTATAAATTTAAAACGCTTCCTTTAAAAGATATTGGGGTAAATATAAGAAAATGCACTCATTCCCTGCTTATCTGGAACTGGAATATTAGAATGTTGAAGGTAGTACGGAACTCTTAGTATGCGAGTCCAACTCGCACTTGACCAAATTTTTTATTTATACATATCTGGTTTGTACCTACGAATATTCAAAATTTGACTTAAAATTAAAATATATTAATTCACAACCTTAGTTATATACACCGTTAACGTAGACTATTTTAATGGTGTTCATCCTCTTGGTCAGGATTGATTAATTTGTTATACATTGTGTAAGTTTTTTTTCTGGAATGAAGTAAAGTGCATATTCTTATTGTGTGAATTATACTAATATATCACCTACTCGATCCTATTGCGTAATTAGAAACGCGCATTACGTCTTTCTTGCTGGTGCCATTGCGTCACTTTGTATTTTTTTCTTCGTCACAATGGCAAATTAATGGAGATATATTAAGATTAATTTTCGTGATCTATCTGTTAGAATGTAGAGGGTTATACCATTCAGTCAATCTGAAAGACTTTATATTTAGATCTTTATTAGTTTCTAGTTTTCCGTCTTGAATGCATATGGTTTGTTAGTTAGAAATGAGATTCCTAAATGGCCAGATTATTTCACTTTAAAATATTAATAATGCTTGTATGTACGAACTACATAAATAAATATTCGACATTTCAATAAGTTGATGGGAGCACAATTGATGAAGGTTCTCTACCAGAAACAGTATAACAGATTTTCGTGCAATGGATTGTAAAATCTCCACAAAATATCATGATGTATTAATAACTATTGTAACTATTATAGAACAAAACAACAAATCCATTTATAATATTCTAATTCCGAAATTTATTATCGGCAAAACAAAATGTGGGAACAAGTAATAAATAACGATATAAAGCTTTCCAATGGCATGTCTGCTTTGTATTCTCAAACAAATATTTTAATTAATCAACGATATCTGGTGCTATTATATCTGTTTTTGATTTATTGGATTCAAATATTCCTCTCAATTCATGTACTTGAAAAATTATTCGAAACACGTTTTGAATTCAGCAAGTCCTTATTTAAGTGGTTATGATGAAGTTTCGATACAATTTTTATATACGGTGTGTTATTTGGGATTTTCTCGCATAAATGAATTTTGATAACTAGTGATAATTTAAATAAAAGTTTAGCATGGCGAATTAAAAAATTGTCTCTCTTGCCGTTTTTTTGCTGAAAGTGTTGCATAGATATTTTGTTATAAAAACCGTAATGTAATTAACCATTTTATCTCTGTACCTGGAGAACGAATAAGGAATTGTTCTGGAAAGGGCGACAGTGCAACTTTCGGAATATAAATGATTCAAGTTAATAGTTAAAACCTGAAAATCAGTAATTTTCCTGTATGTATCGGTAACTTTGATTTCCCTCCATTGCAATTGATCAAGTTTGGTTCCTATCGGAAAAGTTTGCTCTGGGGGTTGCAAAATTTTGGGAGTTCCTATTTATTTTAATTAATAAGAAGTGGACAGGCGTGAGAATTGGTATATACGAATGAAAACCAGTTTAACTATTTTCTGAAAATGGAATTGTAAACTAGTTTTCGGGATCCGAACTAATAGAGCCCTGAAAATTGAGGTAATAATGGATATAGAGGAGTGGGGAAACTGATTAATCCTGATCACTCATAAAAACAGTCTCCCATTTAAGCACTTACAACATCACGATTTCAAAAAACTTTAAATACCAAAAGTATCATAAAATTAACAAAAATTAAAGTACTTGTTGAAGACACCTAAAATGTCAAAATCGTGCCCATCCATTTGAAACTGAGGATGACAATTTGCACCAGCTCACCCTCTTAATTTAGCACGACCAAATTTTTTACCAAGAAAATGTGGCAATCATGGCTTACGATCACTTTGCAAACGAGCAAACTAGTTTTCGTTTACCGAAATTATTACAGTCATCAGAAATGAGGTAAAAATGGGGGGGGAGCTGTGGGTGGTACTGATTGTTCATCAATGACACCTAATTTTCGAAAATATAAAAAGTAAAAAAATTCTAACATTGAAGTACTTACAGTATCACAAATGCCAACATCTTCAAAAAGATAAAAGATAAAAGAAATTTCAACCAGTGACACCTAAGGTGTCAAAAGCATGCTTATCCATTCCAAACTGTGGATCACAATATGCACTACTTCACCCTACTACTTTAGCACGATCAACATCTTTACCCAAACAAATGTACCATTTTGATCCACTGACGTGGAAAAACTGTTTATAAGCGCTAAACGTCTAAATCTCTGATATCTTCTTCTGTAGCTGAGCTAAGACTCCTAATACGTCATAAAATAAACACTCCAGGCATAATAGCGCGCTTACACAGGACAGACTTTTCTTCTTACAGACATCTTAATAGGCTTCAGAAAAAGGCGACCAAAGCCTGTGTCTACTTTTATGTTTACCAATGTTAGCACTGGAGTTAGCGTTATGTTTTAAATAACTGTTTAAAATGAACAAATCACTAAAAGCATTAAACTGCTTGAAATGGTTTCGTCATTTGCGGCATCGCCTTCCGGGCTATATAATTGCGAACAAATAACTAACAAAGAAATAGGCTAATAAATGTCAATTATTTCAACATTTAATCACACTAATTGCCTGAATAGTGCTCAAAATTACTGCAATAGAAGTCGCATTGGGGTCTGATATGTAAATGCACTGTAATGAATAAAGGTAGACTTGCAACTAACGTTTTAAAAGTGACGTGAACAATATGTGTAAGAAGAAATAATCAGAATATTTTGCCCTCTCTCTTTCCCCCCCCTCTCTCTTTCTCTCTCTCTCTCTCTCTCTCTCTCCCTTTCTCTCTCTATTTTGTATCATTTTCCTATTTTTTCCATATTGTATAAGTATAACTCTAATTCACCCTATTGCAACCACCCTGTATATGCTTCTGTGTATTTTTCAACCAATAAATCGTATTTATCTATCATTTTTTCAACCACCCTGTAAAATTTTAATTCAACTCATTTTATTGAAACCGCCCAGATTTTTTTAAACCACTCTGTATAAGATTAAATCCTTTCTACCCATTTGACTATTTCTAATATTGTTTGAATCACCCAGTATACCAATAATTTTAGTTCGCGGTATATTTCAAGTATTCCATATACGCGACTGTGTCATCGCCTACCGATGAGACGGTCTACCCTACATAACAAAATTTTTCACATTTAAAACCACATTGTATAACTGTAATTTCACCCTAACATTTATTTCAACCACTCTATAATGCATTCTGTATAATTATAATTCTACTCCACCTTATATTTTAACCATCCTGTATATGCATATGTATCTAACATTTTTTTAACTCTTCTGTATAACAATAATTACGCACCGCCCTATAATTCAAATATCATACCTACTTATGCTTATTTTTTTAACATTTTTTGATCCACCCTGTATAAGTATAATTCTATTTTACCTTATATTTCATCCATCCCATATCTGCAACTGCTTATATATATAACGCAATATGAAATTCCTTTTTAAGATTTTTTAACCCAACTTATAACTATAATTTTACTCTGCTTTCATTTCAAAACTAGCCCCCCAAAATAACTTTTAAAATATCTTTAAAAGAATAGGAAAAATACGTTAATTTATATTTACGGGAGCATACATTTTACACGTATCTGTCGCCCTGCAGTTTCAACCCTAAGTCTTTTGACACATCATTTTTTAAAATCAGATTATTTTTACAGAGTATGACCTAGAAACCTAAAAAATTAAAAATTTTGAATTGCAATTGAAAATAAATACATTTAAAAAAAACAAAAACCGACTTGAAAAGAAAATTGACTAAAACGCATGAAGCAATAGTTTGCTACAATTAAATACTTTTTATGAAGTCGGTGCCAAGCGAAAGTGAAAATATTTTGGGAAGTACATTGATGAGTTATACTTCTCAACTTCCCTCTTCAAATTGTTTTTCCCCAATTTCTAAGAAACGGTACAAGCTATGTTAATCAAAAAATATGGGATCACTTCGCTATCGACCCAAACAGGATCCAGTAAAATGGTCGAAATTCCTCGAGCCGTATCTGAGTAATTGGTGAACAAACATAAAAAAAGCAAAAAAAACATAGATACAGACGAATTGGGAACCTCATTCTTTTTGAAGTCGGTTAAAAAAGCATGAGTATAAATAGCAATTTATTATTAGCATAGCATTTCGTTGTATACTGACTATCAAATTTCGACAATGCTGTGCAGGCGTAACTACTCATGTTTTTCATCAGAAACATCCCGATAAAATTGTTGGGCATCACTAAGTGTTGGATTTAGTTCATAAATTTCAAGAAAAATATGGGATCACTTCGCTATCGACCCAAACAGGATCCAGTAAAATGGTCGAAATTCCTCGAGCCGTATCTGAGTAATTGGTGAACAAACATAAAAAAAGCAAAAAAAACATAGATACAGACGAATTGAGAACCTCCTTCTTTTTGAAGTCGGTTAAAAAAGCATGATTATAAATAGCAATTTATTATTAGCATAGCATTTCGTTGTATACTGACCATCAAATTTCGACAATGCTGTGCAGGCGTAACTACTCATGTTTTTCATCAGAAACATCCCGATAAAATTGTTGGGCATCACTAAGTGTTCGATTTAGTTCATAAATTTCAGGAAAGTTGAGATTTCAGGTCATTTCGCATGGATCCTCAAACATCAAAACGTTACAGCTAAATAAATTATTTCACTACAAAATACAGCTTTTACAACAGCTTGCTGAGGATGATGATGGCGGAAAGTTAGAATTCTGCGAATTAATGATTCAAAGGACAAATGAAAAGCCTAATTTTATTAAAAATATTTGTTTTTCTGACGAACCAGGTTTTTTTAAACGGATATGTCAATAAATATTATTGTAGATACTGGGACAATGCTAATTCGCAACACAACATTCTCAGAAAATTAACGTATGAACCGGAATATTGGGAAATAAAATTATGGGTCCTTTTTTCGTGGAAGAAAACCTTAAAACCGAATCTTCAGAAATGCAAATAGATCAAGATCGAACGTTGTAGCAAGATGAAAAAAAATTATTTTTCAACAGGACGGAGCACCTTTACATTATGCCTTCCATGTACGAAATTGGCTCAATGAGACATTTCCAGATAAATGGATGGGAAGAAAGGGCGCTATAGAATGGCCAGCAAGATCACCTGACCTAACCCCCGTTGACTTTTTCATCATACCATAAATAAAAAAAGGAAGATGCCGACGAATTGATAACCTCCTTCTTTTTGAAGGTTGTTTAATAAATGAATATGGAGAGACATTGTATATGTACAATACTAACAACCATATTGGCGAGATTAGTTTGCCCAGTATGGGTCCGTCTCTAAATAACAAAATTAAAATAACTTTTTAGTCTCTACAATAATCACTCTTTTATAGGCATGTTCGCCTTTCAGTTTTAACTCAATTACGTTTAATAAAATTATTTCGTCGAATCGGTTACATCAATCACAGCAGAATGGACCAGATTTATACGTAAATGAGATTTTCGCGTGGCGTTGTGAAAAATTTGATTTATCCGTGACAAGTGAAAATCTGATTTGAATTTATTTTGTGCGTGTTATCTTCAATGGTGAAACGAGTTTATATGGGAGTCAAATTAGTGAGATATATTTAATGGGCGTACGTTTCAAATTCGTTTCAGAAGCATTGTAGCAGAAAAATGCTAACATTTCGTAATGATATTAAATTATATAATGTAACGCGTACAACATGTATGTTGGAGGCTCTAAAGAAAATTTTAGTTGAAAATGTGCAGAAAAAACATGTAATAAAATTCAACATATTAACGCAACGGATCTAATTTGCTCACAAAAAGCTTATTAATCTGAATTTAAGTGTAATATACTTAATTGAATATTTAAATACGGTGCAAAAGTTAAATATATAATTAGATACTAAACGTAAAGCATCTGATAAATAGTATACATGTTACAAAATTGAAAAATATGAAAAACCAAATGTCCGTGTATATATATATGTATATATATATACAGTGAGGATGGATGGGTTGGAAAATATTCATTTAAAATTCAGGTGTTGGTTTTTGAAAAAACGCTCGGACTATTCGCAAACAGTGCGAGAATATCTTGGCAATATTTTCCGAAATATATGGACCCTAAGAAGAGGTAATATCGAATGGCCAGCTAGGTCTCCAGATCTGAGCCCGTTAGATTTTTATCTTTGGAGTTACGTGAAATCCAAACTCTACTTCAATAAGTCGGAAAATATCGAGGAATTAAAGAAGAGAATTAGAATTAAGGACAACGAATCCTACCACAAACACTAAATAAAGTGTTACGAGAATTAGAAAACCGTCTTAGGTATTGTCAGGAAGTTAAAGGTCAACAATTTGAACATATAATTTGATATGTTTGTTTTTTTCTTCAATTTTGAAATAAATATAATAATTTTTTAAATAACTTAATTTTCGATATACGACATTGTACATGAAAAATACTTAACTTAAAAATAAAAAACAAATGTCTCCATTTGAAAAAATGAAGTTGATGGTCGCAATTTAGTTCTGGCCTATATCGGAAACACTCATAATTTGTGATTCCTATTGCTCGTCGATCACAATTCATTCACTGGACCGCAATTTTACGAGATCATTCGATTAACTTGATCAAATCTGTAATTATTTTTAATTTATTATATTGAAACTTTTTCAATTTATATATAAAGTGAAAACGCGTGGGTTTGAACAAATTTATTGAAAATTTAGGTGTTGGTTTATTGGAGAAACGCTCGGACAGGTCGGTTTTTTTTTTGGACTGGGACTTTTGTGATGATAAACTCATTTATACAGGGATACAGGATTGCTGTATCCATTCTCAAATGCAGACTTTGTTGTGACATCCGAAATCCAGCCGTTTGACGATAACGTCCACTTGCGGATTATCACCGGCAAACCATTGATAATTCAGGGCGAACAGAAATGCAGTTTGTTGAATCTAGCGCCCGGCATAAGATCATGGTGAAAGATTTTATTAGACAGCAGCTACAAAACTACAAAGTAAGGTGGATATTTGGAATGAGGGACTTCTATTCACAATTTCGTAATGATACAATTTATTGTAACACCTTTTCAACAACTTGGAAAGGTTGCAATTAGTAGCAAACATGAAGATGATATTTTGGGCGTTTAATATTCGAAAATAATGGTGATAAACGCTCCGTTGATGAATAGCGAAAAAAATATAGTTCAGAATCTAGAGAAGGACCAACGCCTATTGAACAGACACTCGTCACAAAAATAATTCCAATTAGGTAAATCTCCCTTATTTTGACAACTTATGTGGGTTTTCTCTCCTCCCCACTGTTTCTGCAAAAACAGAATAGCCGAAAAAAAAAATGTTGTGTATATATTTCAATAGCAACATACAATACTCATTATATTTATTACCTTGTCCTTGCATTTTTACTACAATACCTAAATATTTCTCTATCGAGAAAACTGTTCCCATTCTAAATGGCAATGTGCAAAACCCAATCAACATTTCTAAATATATTATGATGTTTTCCGTAACTCCTAAATTCAAGAGACAGATGTCATTTGTAGGCAGCTCTCAGCTTCGCTGATTATCACACTAATAAAGCCCCAATCTACTCAACGGGTAAAGTTTGTAACACTGTGGCGGATAGTAAATTAGGGCTCTATTGTGTCTGCGATAAACTCTTGCATGTTAGAGGTTTGTTTCTCAGGGTTAGGTACTGAACTATTACCATAACAAAACAAGTTGTGTAGGCAGTTTTGTGTAAAACTTACCGAGTTAAGAGGAAAAAGCCGCAGCATCAATATTGATCTAGTTTTAAGAAACTGTCAGGTAATATCTTTTTCGGTATTTTCAGTGCATGCTACATTTTTTAATTACGAACTGCTTTATATGTCGCAACACCTACAAGTAGATGTTTAAATTTAATATTGTTGTGGTAAAAAATAGATGATATAGTAAGGAGCAAATAATTAAAATTTGGTAAAGTTTGTTAAATGTGTTTTAATGTAAACTTTTTTTATCCTGGAAGATTTCAAAAACTACAGAAACCGCAGTCACAACGAATTACGCTATCCTAACCTATATGCGAAAAAAAATTAATATATTGTGCAGTATTTTATAGAAGAAGGTCAGTAGCTTATTGTGCTTCAAGATGACTAGTCTTCTTATTCATTATCAAAATTGTGATTGCGTCTCACAATTTTCTGGTGTTTTGAAAATGTATCTGCATCAGAATGCAAAAAATATTCAACTGTTTTCACTCTTTTTATCAAAACAAAAAACTGAATACATCCAGATTATTTGCCAGGTGGCATTAAACATTATGATGCTTTTTACCTCGAACGTGATGGAACTTTCCACTATCAGTTGCAACATCATGAAGTAACATTACCAATACTGATCCTTAAGAAATCAGTTCCATACCGCCTACACGATGGCCGACGATTTGACAAGATAGAAGAAGGGCTTGTATCATTTTCTGATGTAGAAACTTTTGTTAACCAATATTTGTATATTGATTAAAAAAATAGCAAGTGAAACATTTAGTACTTATTTTAATTAAAAAATAAAAAACATATCTGATCCATTAGCTCAATTGGTTAGAGCAAGATGTTAATAGCATGAAGGTTGACGGTTCAAAACTCTCATGGATCTTTTTATAAATATTTCCTATAATTTTACATAAAAAATAGTCAAAAAACCTATGAATGATGCCATTTTATACAAGAAATAAAAGTTTTAAACATAAAATAATTAATCCAGAGACTACAAACATATTATGGCTTGGCATATTTGTTAAACAAAAAGATACATTCTACCGAAGAAGAAGAAGTGAGCAAAACTACTGATAAGTGATACGCTCGATTAGCCCACCCCTCATACAAGCCAGACAAGGACAGCCTTGGCTAAACAAGGATAGAGAAACCGCCAGCGAAGAAATAGAGCTCAGAACTACTGATAAACGATATGCTTTTCTAGCCAAATTGTCACTTTTTGCCAGCTTTGTCACATCTAAGATGTCATTTTGTCGCCTAATCCATTGTTTGAGACAATTTATTGATGAAAAAGTGACAAACTACCCTCTAGACAATGACGATTCACTCTAAAAAACGGAGGACCTCCCTATTACGGTGGACACTTTGATGGACATGCCATCGAGTTGTCATAGGAACTTCCCATCTTTACGACTTATTAATGTTGTAGTCGGTTATTGCATTTTTTAAAATGTAACATAAAACATTTCTAGTAATCGCTAACCGCACGAACAGAAATCCAACTGCTGTTATGAGATGATGTCAAGTGTGATTTGATAATAAACAAAATCGGAGAAGAGTAGGCATCGGACGTCAAAGCGACACAAAAGAAGTTCACCATAGAAAGTTAAGACTTATGGCCTTTAGAGACCGATTTTCGACAACTTAAAATTTGAAGACGCGAGATGTAAGACCGACATCTAGGATTTTCAAGAGAATCAGTACACAGAGGTTCCGAATCTGGAGCCGTTCCGTGTAATTGCTGTTCTCCCTTAACTCCTAGGACAAAATGTCACGATAAAATTTTTAGGTTACTTCACCTATCAGAGATATTGAATACTCTCTTCGAGGTGTCATTCCTTTGAACGCAAGACAATATATATTATATATAAATATAATATATATTGTTTCTGGTCGGGAACCTTCATCAGTTGCGCTTCCCACAATTGAATGTCCTCTCGAACACTTCTTTATGCATTTGATGCATTTCGTTAAATTTGAAGACGCGAGATGTAAGACCGACATCTAGGATTTTCAAGAGAATCAGTAGAATATATATCATATTTATATATTGTCTTGCGTACAAAGGAATGACACCTCGAAGAGAGTATTCAATATCTCTGATAGGTGAAGTAACCTAAAAATTTTATCGTGACATTTTGTCCTAGGAGTTAAGGGAGAACAGCAATTACACGGAACGGCTCCAGATTCGGAACCTCTGTGTACTGATTCTCTTGAAAATCCTAGATGTCGGTCTTACATCTCGCGTCTTCAAATTTAACGAAATGCATCAAATGCATAAAGAAGTGTTCGAGAGGACATTCAATTGTGGGAAGCGCAACTGATGAAGGTTCCCGACCAGAAACAATATATATTATATTTATATATAGTCTTGCGTACAAAGGAATGACACCTCGAAGAGAGTAACTTAAAATTTGACTGATGAATGGGTAGAAGAACAAGGCCATCTTGTAAGTATCAGAACGGTTTACCGCCGTATAAGGTCTTTTGGACTGCAGTATTATCGACCCCATTTTGTGCTACCTCTGACCTCTGAGCACTGACCGCAACGACTAGAGTGGTGCAGAGGACGACAACATTGGAATGTGAAAAGGCATATATCGTCTTCTCTGATGAATTTCGATTCTGCTTGGGTGGACATGAAGGACGAAGAACGGTTAGACGACATTGAGGAGAAAGACGTCAACCTCATTTGATGTTAAGCGACAGGCGTTAAGGTATGGGGTGCCATTTCACATCGAAGTAGGTCACCCTTAGTCTTTGTTCGAGGCAATATGGCAGCGCAACGTTATGTTCAGAAAGGAGTGGAGCTGTATGTACTCCCTTAATCGGCTCATGGATCCCATATTTGAATAAGATGATGCTGATGTTGCTCGAGTTAGTTTACCATGCGAATCTGTTGCCATGGCCGCCCAGATCCCCGATCTTTTGCCCATAGAACAAGTTTGGGATTAATGGTTAGGAGGCTTGGAAATCTACCCCAGTTACCACGGACTTTGGAGGTTCAAGGACATGAAATACAGGTAGCTTGGGATAGTATTACTCAAGAACAAATAGACCACCTTATTGAATCAATGCCAAGACGTGTTGGAGAGTGTATAGATAACAGCGATGGACAATCATTTACTCCTTACGAATAGCATCTATATTTTACCAAAACAATATTATTACCTTTGTCATTAGCTTATATTTTGATTTTGGTGCAAAGGTTGTTATAATTGCGTTAAACTCTAAGATTTAATTAAAATAGTAGAGACCCTATTTTGGTACATTTGACTATTTTAGAGAGAAAAATATTAATTTACAGTTTCAAATTATTTATTTTTATTAGCATTCCTTCCGTATGTCGCTGTTAATTTTGTTATGGTCAAGCCCTAAACAAGATTCTTTTTTAATATTTTTCTCTAACCCTCATTTCATTTTTTAATGAACTAACGCTTCTCGTTCTGAAAGTAGAGAACCCCATTAGAGAGAAAAGTTAAAATAATAAAAATCCTACTTTCAGGCTTCTACGATGTTTGTATATATCTGTTCCAATCTAGAGTTTAATTTAGGTAGTTAGTATTTCTGCAAATCCTTCTCACTGAAAACGAGAGGGTGATGTAAAATTGGAATGTCACAGCAACATAAAATGTGTAACAAAGGAGCGTGACGACCGAAAATAAATGCTGAAGATTGTTAAATATTTTATGGTATTAGATTCGGTTCTTTTATTACTGCTGAAACAAATCTGCTCAAACCACTGAATAAGGACAAAGAAAATAATACAGAATTGCATTAAATTTATTTGTATGAAATTTGGCAGTAAACAATCTCATTAGTAAGTATAATTTGAGAAGACATGAATTTTTCTATAGCGTGTGTGAGAATATACCTACTGACAGTTTTCCACCGTTTTCCGGTTTCAGTTAAATGACAAAAAAGCCACGACCAGTAATAATTTGTTTCTTCCTGGCCTCCCTTCTAGGAAAATATAGGGCAAAATTACGCAAATGAATATATTTTTTAAGAACGATTAAGATACGCAGTGTTTTTCAATATGATGGACAGGAGATAAGACTCCTTACAAAACACATGTAAATATTTACTCTTTTCTTTTCCTATGAGGACTTTTTGGTTTGGCTCATAAAGCCTACTGCTTGCATTAAATAAATGTCGGCACAATCTTTAATCTTAAATTCAATTACGACATAAAATTAAAACCAAATACTGTAAGTCTCAACAAGGGGCCGTTTTTCCTTTGCCGCTTTCATGAGGACGAACCTGCCAATATCCACTTTTTAGATCTAGGCTATAGAACCAACGAGAATGTACTAGGGTGGTAAGGGTGTTATCAACATCAGGGAATGGATAACCCCCCTTTTTCGGAACATCGTTCAGTTTTCTATAATCCACGCATAACCGGTTGCCTCTCACTAGAACGAGGAGAATCAACCTTGGGGTGATTGGTGACTCAGAACTCCGTTTCCTCAGCTGCCTGTTGTTGCCCCAATGGTAGTCGCCTATATAGTAGTCTTATGAGTTGAGCCGTTCCAGTATCTATTCGGTGTTAGATGACGTTTGTACCACAGATACCATCTTGACTAGTGAAAATTCACCAGTGATTTAATATAAATTGTTTGTCCTGCTGCTGTTAATCTGGTGTAGGTCTGTCCAATTGTCAACAAACTGTTTGCGAAATTCTTTATTGCTTCGCTGTTGCCTTCCAATTGATGATGGTGTATACTGATTCGAAACAAGCCATTTCTTCACCATTGACATGTTCATTACTCTAATAGATATGGTTAGGTCAGTTTTAATTGTAGCCCGTCCAACTAAATAATCATGAGGAAACTGTCCAGATTCCAACATTGCCACGAAACCCCTTGAAGGTCCCAAATAACTTGTTAAATATGTTGAGGATTTCTATACAATTTTTGTGAAAGTAGTTCCAGTGCGTAGTGCTGGTAACCTTGTCAATACAAACTACTTATTTAAGAACTTGAGGAACTAAATCGAACATGAATGCACTTCGACATCTGCCTCGCCCTGTGTTAACAAAGCTGTTGTGGTGATGGCAGATGTTGTCAATTAACAAGTTCTTCAATATCTGCTATTAGTACACTACACCGGTTTTAGTTGTACCCTATTTGAAGCCCTACATTTCTAATATGGACTCGGATGTTACTGTTTTTAAGTTGATTTTGGTAATTATTAGCCGGATTTCAAACATGTCAGGACTTTGGACCTGGCAAAGACCACTGCAGCGCCGATGTCGATGCTAATCGTGATTGCTCGGCTATTGATGCTGCCATTGACGAGTAGACTGCTGCCATTTCGGCAAAATCCTTGAGTAGACATTGTATTGGGGACTGGTGGGGAATTAGTCAGCCTCGACCCCCTAAGATGATTAGCTGGTTTTCCAGGTGTAGGTATAGTTGCATTGACCGGGTTGGTGATCAGGTAGCCTCACCACGCACTCCACGTTGGCAATGCACATACGAGGGGGGGGGGAAATGATAACATACGCCTCTGCTTCCTCGTTCCTGTCTCATCTTAATGGCTTAATGAGTTAGTTTATTTCACATAGCACTTAGTGGAAGACCCACTCTGATTCTTCCTGACTTAGGGACTGCTAATGTGTACTCAAATTCTTGTAATCTCTCTTTTGCGTTTTCCCACTCAGTTGCACCTAGTATACCTGGTTCAGCGATTGCTGGTCATATCTCTTACCTCAGGATGCTACTGCTTCAAAAGTATTTATCGATACTGCATATGTTGATCGAAATCTTTAGAAAGTAAACATCCCATTAGATTATGCGGTTCATTTTTAATAACAGTGGCAAGAACAACATCAATAGATTGCACTAACCCTTTTGGAAACTTCCTCTAAGTCACTCTCAGCAGCATGTAGGATTCTCATTCACTAATTATTTTCAACTTTTACAAATTCCAACTTTTGATTACCAAAGGCTATATGCTTCTATGTTTGCTCAAGAAACAATTCATTATTTACCATTTATTACATTTATTAAAATAATTATACATTTTATTTTAAGCTGAAGATTTTTACTAAGTAACCATAAAATATTTTTGTTGCATTACAAGTTTGTGTAAACAAGAAGCAAATTATTCAAAGTTTTGTTTATATAAGATTAGGTACACATACCCTCTTAGGTTTGCTGTTTATACTTAAAATACCATTGGAATAACGTTTGAAACTTTCCCCATAAAGTTAGAGATTGATTTTCTTTTTCCTGCAAAATCTAAGCTAGAATAATGGCCAATAGAACGTATAATAAAACCATAATAAAGTGAGAAAAATGTCGAAAATAAGTGGAGAACACTATAAATATACAGGGTTTTCAATTCAAAACTAGCCACCTAAAATAACTTTTAAAATATCTATAAAAGAAACAGACAAAAAACACGTTAATTTATAATTACGGGGGTTCACATTTTACACGTATCGGTCACTCTACAATTTCAACCCCTAAAAGTTTAAATACAAAGGGGTATCATGTAATACTTCTTTTCTGCCAATCTTTTGAAAGGTCATTTTTTTAAATCAGGTCATTTTTTATAGAGTAATGCTCTTTTAAAATATCAGATTAAAATAATTATTATTGACATTGTATTTACTTTATCAATATTGGATTAGCGTTAGAATTACCTTGTAATTAAATCAGATTTTCAAAACGTCCGCCATTGTTGGTAAGCCAATAGCAAAGTCGCAGCTCGAATTGCTTATTTCAAGCGTCTTTGGTATAATCCGCTCACACTCCTTCAATATATAAAAGTTCACGAATATAGCCAGGTTGAGGGGCGTTAGGTCGGGTGATCTTGCTGGCCATTCTATAGCTTCTTCCAATCCATTTATCTGGAAATGTCTCATTAAGTCAATTTCGTGCAGACAATGTATAATGTGGAGGTAGAAGTAGAAAGTTATTTTAGGTGGCTAGTTTTGTTGCCTAACCAACCAAATCTGTATCCGTAGAGGACTAAGGCAGGGGTGTATACACTCGCCGTTCTTGTTTAATATATACTCAGAGGCCATTTTTCATCGCTAGAGGACAAGGAAATTGGAGTCTGGATAAATAACATACGATACGCTGATGACACAGTCCTGATTACGGATAACATGGAGGATTTACAACAGTTGGTTGATGTAGTAGGAGAATGTAGTCAAAATATGGGACTTGCCATTAATACAAAAAAGACAAAATTCATGGTTGTCACGAGAGAGGTGGATGAGTTTCGAAACTCCAGCTTAATGTATAAAGGAAAACTCTTAGAACGAGTAGAAAAATTATGTACCTGGAAGTACGGATTCATGAGGAATGGTCATCGGACAGGAGAATTAAGTGCAGAATCGAACAAGACCGAGGCGCATTCCTGAAATTTAAAAAAGTATTCACGTGTAGCGATTTCGACCTTGATCTTAGAATGGGATTTGTGAAATACGTTTGGTCGGTGCTCCTATACGGTGTCGAGAGTTGAACACTAAAAACAAATGATATAAACAAATTGAAAGCTCTCGAAATGTGGATATACCGCAGAATACTTCAGATACCATGGACGGTCAAAATAAGAAACGAGGACGTGTTCAGACGTATTAATAAAGAACGAGCACTCTTCAATACTAACCATAAATACCAGCTTCTCCAGTTAATTATCGATGGCAAGATCGAGGGCAGAAGAGGATTGGGACGGAAGAAAATGTCGTGGCTGCGGAATGTAAGACAATGGACAGGCATGCGTGATATACCGACTTTGACCCAAACAGCCAGGGATAGGAAAGTCATGGAAAGTGTGGTCGCTAACATCCATTAATGGATAAGCAGAGAAGTAAAGAAAAGTTTTGTAATGAAAGCCCAGTATAACAAAGAAATGTTACTGGATTTAAAGAAAGACTATTTATTTCTTTGAAAAGCTTTCTGGATATTGTATATTGTACTACAGTTTATCTGGAAAATACAATATATATATATATATATATATATATATATATATATATATATATTGTTACATTTGTTCGTACAATTTTAATTAATTTAACACAATGTGTTACCTACGGGGATTAGAGGTTTATGGTAAAGTATACACTATACACTAAATATGCAATTTCCATTGTATGAGTGTAACATCTTGACTTATTGTTAAATAAATGGTAATGGCAAATTTATAATAATGTTTGTACCTATACATATTATTATTATGAAGCAAATTTTATTATGGACTAAATTAAGATTAAAAGTATTTCTGTTACTGAATTTTATTATAAGAAACAAAGTATTTTCACAAAACTATTCACCGACAATTAATTGAGTTGAGATCATATATTCTAAATGATATTTGTTATAACAGTATTTTCCATCTCAGATTTAACAAACTGCTGGTGATATTTAGACGTTGTACATCAGTTTTTTGTTGATGGTACATGTTTAAACGTTAATATAGATTATCTCAACCAAATTACTTTCGAACCGATTCCTTTCATAATTTAATCTAGTAGTACCGCCAAAATCAACAGAATTTTTGTTGTAATGACAATGAACATTTTTTTATGAACACTCTATATATTATCACAGGAAGATGTTAGTTTTCATACAGGGTACCTAAAATGCACCGTTTCAGGGTTATTCGATATTGTGTCAAAACGTTGACATCTGGAACCTACTACAAAAGGTGTAATAATAATAGAAGCAAATAGACAGTTAAATAGATTAGTTGAATACATTAACACCCTAACATAGTATTCACCGTAAACCAAATCCAACAATTAATTTTTTAGATTAATCAATAGATTGTAGGAAATCAATTTGGAATTTTTCATTAAACAGTCGTATACTGACATTACGACTGACATTACTTCAAGATACACTTTCCAACATAAATTTGCTGCATACCATTCTAGGGTCGATACGCTCATAAATGTCCCATTATCAGAAACACAATTTTCGGCACAATAAAATTTAATAAAGCAAATAGCTTATAAAAACGGGTACTATCCAGAAACGATTGATTTAATTCTCCGGAACAAACAGTTACAAAAGGCATTGGATTTAGTTGAGTCGTTCAAAAAAAAACGTGAGGAAATTAACTTAGAACTTAACGTATATTGGTAAACCAAGTCACAAAGTTAAATTGATCTTCAGTTAACAGGATTTAAATGTTGCATTTAAAACTTCTAACAATTTAGGAAAGTTAATCAAAAATAATAAACAAAATGCAGATAAAAATAGTAAATCATGGGGATATAAACTGAATTGTGGTATATGTCCCAAAACCTACATCGGTGGGACATAGAAATTTAAATAATTTATATTTAAAAAAGAACCGACTTCAGCTGACTTGAAATAAAAACAGTTTGGAAACCGTGTGCAATCAATCACTATTTTCAGACATACCTTTTTTTCTGATTTAATTAAGGTACAATTTAATCGAAAATTTTAGCGTATTCTTAATTGTCTATTTTTCTACCTCTCTCTCTTCTGCTTCTCTAATTTTTATTCTTTGTCTATATTTTCCAAATATATTTTAAGTTTTTTATTTGTTTTATTATTTGGACCACTTTCTATAAATTTAATTATTTCATTCTATATTCATTCACACTCTACATGCTTCGGTGCACCGGTCACTCCTATATAATTTATTGGTCTGTCATTTTCTGAATCACCCTGTACAACTATAATTCAATTCAACAGAATATTACAAGGTTCCTGATATCTTTAAAACCACCCTGTATAACTACATATTCTCTCCACACTATTAACTTTTTCTATTTTTCTATTGTTTAAATTATTCCTGAATACCAATGATTTTACTTCGTCCCATAGGTCTAGTATTCCATTTATGCAACTGCTCATGGTCTACCAAAACAAAATTCATCTTTTTGAACCACATTTTATGCCTCTAAATTTCCTCTACAATTTATTTCAATCCCCACTTCCAAACTATATAACTTTTTTAAACCGCCCTGTATATCTGTAATTATACTCCACCTTATATTTCAAACATCCTGTATACTCAACTGCTTCTGACAATTTTTAAAACCTTTTGTACAACTGTAATTATTCTCCGTTATTGCTCCACTCTTATTTCAACCACCTTGTATAGGCAACTACATATGTGCTATCCAATACAATATTTTTAGAACCACACTGTATAACTAATTCAACTCCAACTTATATTTCACCCATCCTATGTAAACAACTGCTTATGTATTCCACACAGAAGAGATCGCCGGAATAACAAATTTTCGCCTTAATAAGCTAATAGAATAATTTCTTCAATATCATGCGACTGTAACTTAACTTCGTTTCTAAAATAAACTGACTTCAAAAGCATCAAAATGAAAATCATTACGAACAACCTGTATGACATACTTTCATGTATGACATTTAAACAAGATATTTATTATGAAAATTTGACATTTACCATGATGTTTACAGTTTTTGGGCATATATTTTCAGAAAAATAGTATGTTTTACATAAAAAAAATGTACGAAATCAAGCTGGAACATACCTTTGTATAATACAATTTATAATATTCTATTGCTTGAGCAGTTTTAGAGAAAACAGTGATGATTCATTGAAAATCGCTGAAATCTAGTCCCTTATTTTTTTTTGTGATTTTCTAGAAAACCGTAAATCTCATGTTATAGGCAATTATATGGGACCTTTCTGTAATGTTCCTTAATATAATGTAGTTTAAATCATCAAAAGTACCCCAGCCGTTTTTGAATAATCGCTCGTCATACATAAAAAAAAGTTGTAGACGAACTGATAAGTTCCTCCTTTTGGGAAGTCGGTTAAAAAACGCATCTCTGATCATAGAAGGAGTTATGAGACATATGATCAAAACTCTAACTATGCCGTACATTTAGCTTCTGAAAACCAAAAAAAAAGTAAATCAGGGGTATATAAACTGAATTGTGGTACATGTCCCAAAAGCTACATCGGTGGGACATATAGAAATTTAAAAAAACGCAGTTATGAGACAAATGATCAAAAATCTTACTATGCCGTACATTTAGCTTCTGAAAATCATGAATTTAACGAAGATTTCGAAATTTTGCATACAGAAAACAAGAGTTTAAAATTGAATTATTTAGAAACTTTAGAAATGAATAACCTTAAATATTCAGGCCTTTTGTTAAATAACCAACTAGATACAAATGTCTCCCCTCTCCTTAATTTCTTTAATGGTTCTGTATAAGATTACTATAAATAGAATAATTTCGGCAGTTGTTTAAAATACAAGTACACCTGACGAAGCCATAATATTCGAAACACGTCTAGTGTAAAACATTTTTAATCTGAAAATTTCTGAACTATTTAGTTTGTTATTTAGTGTAGCATGGATTTTCATCAAGTATCGGCCAAAACAATTCAATTCGATTCACTTTTCCGGTTGTTACCGATGTATATGTGTTTTTTATTGTCTATACCCTGAACAGCATATTTTCACATTGTGTTGTGACTAAAATTAGTTTCAGCCGTTGTGGTTTATCTTTAAGTTGTTATTTTTATATTGTTAATCGTGTTTATTATTGTTTGAAGTAAATAATTAGTTCGTGAAACAGATATTGAATATCAAAACGTGGTTTCAAATTTTTGCAACAAAAATATCTATTGAATGGTATATGCGCTTGGGGTGTAGCTTATAAAACACACTTAAAAAATAGAGGTAAGTCAAAATTACATACATAGAATAATTTTTAGATTAAATAATCGTCAAAGCGTCAGGCATATTTATATTACACAGGCAATATTGAACGTGCGAGGTCTTTACATTAATGAATTGTTAAAGACGATACATTCAGCGAACAACCTCCTTAAACCAAATCATCCACATAACACCAGACACAACGATAAACAATTGCTCATATCTGATCGAAGGAATAAAACTGTATGTCAAAAATGCCTACTATATAACGGTATTAAATTATACAACGTGATTCCATTAAGTTACGAAAAAACAATTCAAGAAAAAAATTAAAATATATATAGCCCAGAACTATGATAGCTTATTAGCCCTTCTAGTATAATGAAAACACCAAAAATAAATTACTCTATTTATAGAATAATACACCTATTTGCATACTTCTATTTCTATTCATGTTTAGTTATATTTTATGTACCTAATTATATTTTGTTGTTTTGTATATACTTGAATGTTCTATTGGGCACAACACAAGCTTAAGCTTAGGTGTCCATTTTTCATTCGAATATTAATATTGTTAATTTTACCTATAACTGTTTCGTTGGTAATAAGTATTTTTTTTGCTAATAAAATTGAAATTAAATTGAAATTGAATTGAATGAGCGTCAAGTATTAGAATAAAATTCACGTATGATGAGAAAATTCGAACCTATCTTTGTTCAAGCAAAAAATATAAATATATCCGTATTACATTTAGCGGCGTTGACTTAAACGCTGGCATAATCCATACAAATACCGAAAATCCCGATGCAGAAATTCCCGGGAAGGTAACACGGATCTTGATCCCATTCATCAACAAGGCTTTAGCTCTCACTTTGCAGTCAATGTAAATAGGCAATTTCAGTAACTAAATGACACAGCATTCATAAAGCCGGACTAGCCTTATATTACAAAAGAGTATTTGCCCTGTTCTCCGGTTGAATCTAATTACGGTCCATATGATTGAAAAGCTTTGTCCGAAGACCCTTTATCATGTTAAACTAGCGAAGATTAGCCAACAACAATGGAAACTCAATGAGCTGAAAGAGTGAAAATTTTGGTGAAACATTCTGGCCGATAGTAAATTACGATACTATTGTCTGATGAATCTGTACGGTGTTAGAAACTTATTGTGTAGTGGCAGGAACAAATTATCTGCTTGATGGAATTATTTTCTGCAGGAAAACTCTTATCCACTTGCAATTAGGAAACAGGAACTTGTTATTTTATACTTAAAAGCTAACGCTTGGATAAACATTTAATAACAGTACAATTTATCTTGAGACATATTTTATGAAGATAAATGTATTTATTTATTCTCCATAGTATTTTCTTACTTATTTCAAGTTCTGTTGTGTAATATATTATCTGCTATTTTATGCCTTATCTGAATCTTTCCTATCTTTATCTATCGGGCAGCAAATAGTACTATATTAGAATACATTTAAACGCACAGAATTCATATGGAGACTATTCTTGAGCAAAATTATTGAATTGTTGTAATTTGATAGCTCCGAAAGGGTTGGCCTTTACGGGTACAAATTTTGAAAATCCTTTTTTTTACCCTCGAAATAACCTTACCTCGTACTTTGCATAGGAAAAAAATGGCTTTTGGTTTGTTTTTCGAAATTAGTATGGGCATGAAGTCTGAAAGTTCTTTGGTTTCGGTCTATATTGTTGAAGTCTTTGGTGTATTTTTACTATGCAGTGCAAGGAGTAAAAAGTTCACTAGTATAGGTAGAAAACAAAGCAACTTAAAACATTGGGTTGATTGCCACTATTGATCAACAATATACCAACTATAAAATAAGAACAGTTTGAAAAAATAAACCGAAAGTCACTTTCTTGCTATGCAATTCAAGATAAAAAACAAGTTTGAGGGAATGTACAGTGAAAAAAAAAATGGTTTTCAATAAATTTTACTAAAAGTCACTTTCATGCTTGCATAGCATGAGATCAAGAAATCAACTTTGATAGGCTGGCTATACACGAAAATAATTTGGTCAAGTGCGAGTTGGTCTCGCATACGAAGTGTTCCTTACCACCCATGAGATTTATTATTTAAGTTTATAAATTGCTTCTTGCCGAAATTGATATTAGAATGTGTGCTTTTTCTATATTGTCAATTTTGAGTTCTTATTTTTTTCAAAAGTTTAGGCTCAGTAGTTCGGAGATATAGACCAATCAATAGAGCAAAAATTAACTGATAATCTGTAAAAAATACTATCAGGATACCAACTGTGCCATCACATTAACAAAGATTCCTAGCGATATTTTGCTATATTTTCCACTCGCAACTATGGTTTTTTACTTTGTTATAAACAATTGAATCAAGAAAATTATGTTTTTTTTCTTAGCATGTTTATAAAATCAAAAATAATAAACTAATCTCAATGGTGTCAACAGGTCAATTGTAAAGCATGTAAATACCAACGAAATGAGCACAGGCTCGATCCGATTGGATCATTAGTAACAGGGAAAAACAAAAAATACTGAAAAATGTAGCATTTTAAAAAAAAAATCGTATCTTCGTCACTTTAAAAGCTGTAGAACTGGGCTTGTAGGAACTGATAGTAATATACATCTATTTTATGTATGCCAGAACTAGACGCTACCGGTTTATTAGTTTTTGAACAATTGTGATATAAACTTTTCTGTACACTATTTTTGCATTGTGTCCCTATGCGTCATAGATAATCAAATTTCAATTTTGAAAAAAGTTGTTGCAAGTAGAGGTGTCATTCTACAAAGCCTTTATTCTCATTTTTCACTAAATATCTGTGAAATATCTGAAAAATGTTAGCAAACATGACAAAAAATGGGCAAGCGAATGAATGTATCCAAGGAGTGGGGGAAACACGGTTGTTGAGGAGAAGCGTATAGTAATATATAGTAGAGGCACATACATAGATGATTTTAATATTTAAAATCCTCACAAGTAAGAATTTTTCTAATGACCGCTCTCTTTCGATGTTCCGTAAACCCATAATCCACAAATTAAAGCAAAAACGAGAAACCATTTACATATAAATATATTAATAAACAAACAGTTCTCATTTGATATAATAAAATCGAACAAATCACTCTGTATAGAAGTTTTTTTAGCGATTAAATTCTTTCACCATCTGTCAGAGTGACAGTTGCTATCGATAATAATTATTGTTAGCAGTTCCCCTCAACAACCGTGTTCCCCCCCCACTACTCTACTACTTTTTTCGTATATTTTACAGACATTTAATGAAAAATGAAAATAGAGGCGTTGTAGAATGATACCTCTTTTTTCAACTGCTCTATTCTGAATTGATATTTGACGATCCATGTCGCATGGAGACACACTGCAAGAATAGTGGACTAAAAACTTCAGATCGCAATTATTCAAAAACTAATAAACCGATAGCGTCTGGTTTAGTCACGCATAAGGTAAATATCAATTACTATCAGTTCCCACAAGCCCAGTTCTATAACTTCGATAATGACGAAGTTATGATAAGTGAAAGAAAATCGCTAAATTTTCCAGTATTTTTTGTTTTTCCCTTTTACTAAAGATCTTATCGGATCGAGCCTGGGCTCATTTCATTGGTATTTCCATGCTTTACATTCAATTGTTTATAATAAAGTAAAAAATCATAGCTGCGAGTGGAAAAGGTAGCAAAATATCACTACAAATCATTTTTAATGTGATGGCACAGGCAGTATTCTGATAGTATTTTTTGCACGAAAAAATCTCTATTGATTGGTCTAATATAGGAAGGAATGGGTCGAATCTTGAGTATTTGTTAATTTCTTTGAACAATTTTTTTAAAAAGAGGGGAAAATTCAAGACACAGGTTTATATAAATTTATAAAAATCAATACCTTCCTAATGAGTTCCCTGATAATTCCGTTTCTTCCAACCAGAAATCCTGTTTTCAATTACTGGTCTTTTGCAAAAAGTTTTTCTGACAGATATTCTAGTATAGATCTTACAGTTTAAATATCTGTAGACTCGTTGACCAATGGATTTTTGAACAAATGGTGAGTTTACTATTAGCTTTTCTTTACCTCTTGTATTGTACTTCTGATTTTGTTTTTTCAAGTGTGTTTTTATTTCTAGTTGTGAATATCAATACATTGTAGTAATGTAAGGCCCGCTTCTTTGTATAGTTGGTTAGTGTCATGCAAAATATCTTTATTACCCTGTTTTGTAGCGTCTGCAATTTTTTTAGTGAATTTTAGTAGTTCCACCCCAAGCAAGTAATGATATTGTAAACTTCTCTCGATTAGAGCAGAACACAAAATTTTTAGTTCGCTTAGTATTAGTATGTTTTTTAGAAATCTAAACTTGTGTATTAGCTGTCTTAATATATTGCTGACATTTTTGACATGTTCGTCCCAACGTCTGTGAGAATTGATCGTTACTCCTAAATATTTTATTTTATTTTGTTTGCTTATTTCGTATTCAGATACTCCATCCATCATTTATAACCAGAGTTTAGAAATCTGGAAGATTGTTTTTGCAGCAAGCGAAGGGTACATAATGTGTTTTCTTGAAGTTTATTGTGAGGCGTTTATTTTGAAACTAGTCAGTAATTTTTTTTGAAATCATGTCCTGTCATGTTTTTTTAGCGACATCCGTATACAATGGCTGTATCATCAGCAAAATTCAAGATCTTTCCCGACGTATTTATACTGAACAGATTGTTTATGTACAACGAGAATAGAAGGGGACCAAGTATTATGCCTTGGGGTGTTCTCAGTTTCATTTTCTCCATCCGTTTGTAATCTTACTACTTGTTCTTTGTAACTTAAGTAATTTTGAAATAGTTTGTGAGCCGTACCTCTTATTCCTGCATGTTCTAGAACCTCTAGTAGTTGTTTATGTGGAACTGTGTCAAAGACCTTAGTAAAATCTAAGAATACGCATATATAGGGTATATTTTCATCAACAGTTTTGTAAATCTCAATTATTAATGAAGCGATGGCGTTCGTAGTTGAAAGACCTTCCTTGAATCCGAACTGTTTTTTGCTGATTGTATCAAATTTTTGCAAAAATGAATTTTGTCTGATTTTTAGGAGTTTTTCAGTATTTTTTATTAGAGAGATTGGTCTGCAATTTGTTATGAGTTTTATGCTGTCATTTTTGTGCACTGGGACAACTATTGTCCTTTTGAATTCTATTGGGTAATCCCCTGCATGGAAGATATTAATTAAGTTGGTAATTAATGGAGCATCTTCATTACTCAGTGTTTTGATTGTTTCAGTGTTTATTTCGTCAACACCTGGGCTTCTTTTATTTTTTAATGTTTTAATAAACTTCCAGTACTTCTTTTTCAGTTACTTCCATAAAAAAAATGAATTTTTTAACTTGTGTCTATTATATAAAGAAACTGCTGTTTTTGATAAATGTCATTAAATTCACTTTCAATTTTTGTATGATTTTTGTATGTATTGTACCCTTCCCTATTTGTATTTTATAAATTTCACTATTATTTTCCTTCTTGTTAATTTTGTTGAGAAAATTCCAGATGTTTTTGGCATTTAATTCATTTTCGTGGATAATTCTTTTATACAATTTTTTTTCGGGTTCTTTATTAGTTTGTTTATGAATTTTCGATAATTAAGGTATTTCTCCTCCTTTTCTTCATTGAGCGGATCTTGTTTGTATTCGGTTTTTTTTTAGGTTTTATCGAGTTTAACAGCCCCTCAGTAATCCAGTCTTTTCTGGCTATGTCTTGCTTCCTCCGTTTAATAAAAGTTGTGTTTATTTCTATTAAGTTTTTTAGTGTATTTATCATATAATCTGTTTTTTCGTTTATATTTCTCGAGTCGTAGAAATATTCCCAATTGTGATTTACAATATCTTGTTTTAAGTTTTTGTAGTTAATTTTCTTATTGAAATGTTTTGTTCGATTTTCTGTTTTTCGATTCGGTTCATCTGAAATTTATATCAATTACTAAGAATGACACAAAGAAAGATAAATAGATACAGTGAGCTAGCGAGAGACGGGAAATATATTTCGTAAAAAGCTTTCGCATTTTAGGGTTCCGTATATACAATATACGGATATAATATCACTCTGGATTTCTGCCTCTGTCACATCACAGCAGTGTTCTCCTAAACTACTGGACGGAAGAAGTCGAAATTTGGCATCAATGTATAGTTTGGTGACCCGATCAGGAATACATATCAAAAAAGAATAAATTCTGATTTTGGGGTACTTTTGCAGGGGAAAACTAAAAAAATTGACGGTTCCCCCTCTGATCTCCGAAACTACTGAGCCTAAAATTTTGAAAAAAATAGGAAATGTAGAACGTTGCCCGAACTTTGCAGGAAAAATAAGGGGAAACCATTAATATTAATTTTGGGGGGCAAATTATAGAATTAAATGAAAATTTATTTTTTTTTCAAACGCATCATGTAATACATCAAATGAACGGTCCCATTCTGAGGAACACATATATATTTTTTCATATTTAAAAAAATTAGTTAAAAAGATATTAACGAAAATATACAAAAATTTATCGATTATCTCTGAAACTATAAATCGTAAAGTTTAGAAAAAAGTTTACTGGAAAAATAAGGAGAAACCTCTACTTTTAATTTTGGGGGGTAAATTACAGAATTAAATGCAAAATAGATAATTAAAATTGTTTCTATGTTATATATCAACTGAAAGGGCTCATTATGGCGAAAACAAATATATTTTTTTCATATTTTTAAAATAAATAAATTAAAAGATATTAACAAAAATATACAAAATTTTACCCATTTCCCCCACCTTATTACCGAAATCATAAGCTGTAAAAATTTGAAAAAAATAGGTATAGCGCCTCACCTGAACTTTACTGGAAAAATAAGGAGAACCCCCTAATATTCATTTTGGGGGGCAAATTATAGAATTAAATCGAAAATACAAAATTATAATTGTTTCTAACGGATCAAGTAATATATCAATTTACAGGGCTTATTATGATACTAATATATATAGTGAATTTTTTTAAAATGAATATTTTAAAATATATTAAAAAAATATTTTAAAAAATTACACATTCTCCCCTTTATTTACCAAACTATAAGATCCTTTTTTTTGTTTACGGGAAAAATACGAAGAAATCCCTAATATTAATATTAGGGGCTAAATTATAGAATTAAACGGAAAATAAAAAAATATTTTTTTAACGCATCATGCAATACATCATATGAGTGAGGAATATAAATATATATTTTTCATATTTTTAAAATTAATTGTTTACAAGATATTAACATAACTGAGGCTCTCTTGAAATTTATAAGAAAAATTATTAGAAAACCCCCATAGTAATTTTAAGGACAAATTATACAATAAAATGGAAAATAAAAAATCAATTTTCAAATGCATAATGTAATATATCAGATAAAAGGCTCATTATGTGAATTACAAATATATCATATTTATCAATCATTTGTTTAAAAGATATTAACAAAAATATTAAACATCGGCTTAATTCCCACTTTAGAAACTACACTATTTAAATTTTGAAAAATATATTTTATTTGTATATTTAATTAATTTGAATAACGTATTTAATAATTTATAATTTAAAACTTGACCTATTTTGCCCTTTATCTTCCAATCTACAGGGCCTCAAAATTCAGACAGTAGATTATAAAAGGCTTCCCTGAAAGTTTATTAGTAAAATAAAAATCAAGCGAATCCTGAAGCCGATAAAATAAAAAGTCTATGTGTGGAAAATGAAAGTGTATATTTGTTATAAATTTAAAACGCGGCTTTTTTTAAAATAAATCATGCCATAATAGGTAACAATTATTTTTGACAATAAAAACTAGCATATTAAAATTTATACTTCATCTAAAATACATTTAGTAAACTTTTTCATCCACAAATAATTATTAATATTTGTATGCTATTCTATGACTACATTTTCGGTAGAATTCCAGGGATTTATCAATTAACCAAATTGCTGTGAAACTTCACAGAATGTAAATTTCATTCAAATTTCCAAACTTCGCTATAGGATGGAAAATTGATACATTTAAATTAAAGGTACACGTGGAAATTACAACGCATCTAATAAATTACAACCCCCGAAATGAATAATATCACCCGAGATCACTCTCAACAACTATAAATGCAAAATAAGCCTTCTTGTAACACCAGCAACACAAACAAACGGCTTTTGTTTTCTGAATTAATTAAGTCTGTATGCAGTAGATGCTTTTCAGTTGCTATGGTGGCGCGGCACGGCTTTTACAGCGGCACGAAAGCTACGGAAGCTCGAAAGTGATAATCATTGTAGGAAAATTTTAATTTCAAAGTGACGATACTATCCATTTACGCTGCTTTATTTTGTCTAGTGCGACACGATACAACGTTTTCGTATGAGGTGCATGAAGATCAACTTTTGAGAACACGTTTTGTTTATTAGGATTTCAGATGAGCAATTAGAAAAACGGAAAGTTGTAACGTAAACTTTAAAATTATTTTTGAGCTATATGTAATGCATAACAGCAGGGTTACTATTGGAACACTCATATGGGATATCCTTGACATTATAGAAAATATAGAGTTTGTTAAAATAAACACAAGTTGTGTGTTTAATTATCATTTTATTGCTACAGAGAAATGTTTGGGAAAACGAAAAAATATGCGAACTTTTAAGCACTTTAGACTAAAAACGCTGAAAGTGCCTGGCTATGAAATAAATGTAAAGATAACAAAGAGAGTGATAGTGGAGGTTATTTAGTTGACACACAACAGGACCTGAAGACCTAATGCGTGACTTACATTTTATGTAATAATTTTCTTATATATTTTGTTTGTAATTAGTATAAGGATTCCCTAACTATACGTCTAAGTTTATATCTATTATCAGGCATGGCTTTCCACTGCTCTATGCCTATTATCCGCAGATCTTCTCCTAAGTTGTCCAGCCATCTTCTCATTTCTTTTCGCTGCCATCGGCTTTCTATTTATGATTATCTTGGCATACTGGCATTCTAGCCCTCTGAACCTCTGGGCTCTTACGAAAGTAGGTATTTTCATCCTTCCTGCTTCCCAGTGCTATCAATGCTTTAATCTCCTCGTCCTTTCTACCATTTTCTTCGATTTTGATCCCCAAATATGTAAGTCCCTCACCTTCTTGAAACTATATGTTTGTCCATCTCCTATTTCTGCCATTAATTCTGATTTCGGGCTACTCTCCCTGGTTTCCATTACTATATATGTTGTGTTCTCTTGATTTTTTTTAAACCAACCTTGTTCGCCTACGTCCCTATTCTTCCTACCACCCTTACTAATTCTTATTTTTGCAGCAATAGTCATCCGTAAAGGGTACCCATTGATGGTCGTTTTTGAATATTGTTTTCACCTTACTTCTTCTTATAATAGGATCAGGTTGAACAGAGTTGATGACATTATCTGAGTCCCTTCTCCACATTTAAAATTTCTGACTTTTGACCCTTCCATGTTACCTTTGTTACAATGTGTTTTAGCGTTCTTTGCGTGAGGTAGATTATCTTTCTTGGTATTCTCTTCGCGGAATAAATCTGTTTTCTGTTAATTTGGTCGTAAGCCTGTGTAAAATCAACACACAGGATGGAGAGTGCGTTTTTGCATTCACAGCAGCTATTTTGTATTTCTTTAACTTTGAAAGTGTGGTCTGTCACAGTTCTATTCTGTCTGAAGCCAGCCTGATACTCGCCCATTTTTCCTTCTGTGCACTCTGCTAGTCTGCTTGCAATGCATTGTGGCAGTACCTCTATAACTAGCAAACTCCAGGAATAGGAGATATGATTGCTTTCCTTCAATCCATATTTGCTGTTTTCCATATGCCCTTATCCATTCGCTCAATTGCTCATACCCCACCTTTAACATCTCTGCTGTTATTCCTGTTCCTCCAGTGTTTCTGTTGTTTTTTAACTTAATAATTTTTTGTTTTGTTTCTTTCTTTCCTGGCCTTCTTCTTCGTTATTTAGTATTTTATGAAAGTAATTCTTCCACTTTTCCATTATTCTGCCCGGATCGCTATTATGTTCTCATCTCTCATGCTTTATAAGCTTACATTAGTTATGGTATTCTATCCCATCTTTTTTTTAACTTCTTTGTAGACAGCTCTGATTTCTTTATTCTGGAACTTTTCTACTATCTCTCTAATTATTTTTTCATTAGATCCCCTTTTCTTTTTCATATAGGTATTTTTTTACTTGTTTTTTTTTGCGGCTAGTTGTATCTGTGTAGCTCTTTTTAGCTCTTCCATTATATCTTCGCATTCTGCATCATACCAGTCATTCCTCTTCTGTTCTATATTTCCTCATGGGCCTTATAGGCCCCACATTTCTGCCACCTCCTCAGTTGATGGGTGTTTAGTTTCTTCACTTAATTTTTGTTTATACATCTTCTGAATTCCTTCGCTTTGTAGGAGCGCTGAATTAACTTTTTTCTTATGATCCGTTACTATACCTTTTTTTCTTGGCTGACAGATGCAAACTAAAACTACTTTCACTGGAATTCCGAGTCATATGGAGAGTGAAAAATTAAAGATGCATCCTGTATAATATACAGAACGCAGCTTTAATAGGTTTTTAGTGTTCTGAAGTCAATTTTAGTATGCGTTTATGTATCATACATGGTACCTAAAACACCATTGGGTGTTTTTCGGTATTTTTCAAATTCTCAAGAAACAATTTAATTCAGAGGTGTCCCATAGAAACTGGGGCTTTTATCATTAACCAGAATGATGGTGATGAACTCCTTTTATTGTGTCAGGTATCCTTAATACACTTTTGAGAGTTTTAACAAGGGATAATTTAAAGACGCGAGATGTAAGACCGACATCTAGGATTTTCAAGAGAATCAGTACACAAAGGTTCCGAATCCTGGGACAGAATGTCACGATAAAATTTTCAGGTTATTTCACCTGTCAGAGATATTGAATACTCTCTTCGAGGTGTCATTCCTTTGTACGCAAGACAATATATATTATATATAAATATAATATATATTGTTTCTGGTCGGGAACCTTCATCAGTTGCGCTTCCCACAATTGAATGTCCTCTCGAACACTTCTTTATGCTTTTGATGCATTTCGTTAAATTTGAATTCTGTCCTAGGAGTTGAGGGAGAACAGCAATTACACGGAACGGCTCCAGATTCGGGACCTCTGTGTACTGATTCTCTTGAAAATCCTAGATGTCGGTCTTACATCTCGCGTCTTCAAATTTAACGAAATGCATCAAATGCATCAAGAAGTGTTCGAGAGGACATTCAATTGTGGGAAGCGCAACTGATGAAGGTTCCCGACCAGAAACAATATATATTATATTTATATATAATATAAATTGTCTTGCGTACAAAGTAATGACACCTCGAAGAGAGTATGGATAATTTGCTTTATTCAAATGGAACGTCCACATTTTTTTCACGTTATCTGATAACTCATTTAATTTACTTTCCACCAACATCAGGTTTTATGTCTCCATTTCTAATATTTTTGTAAGAATTCAATTATCCAAAATGATTTAGGCTTTCTATGTTTTCCTCTTACTCATAAAATATTTTTGATCTAGAGGGCCGTTGAGTTTAATTTTTCCATACCGCCTAATATAAAAGTTCATTATCTTTCCAACCATATATGCATACTTGATCCCTGTTCTTATTTTCATATCTTTAGCTGTCGTTGGTTGTTCAGTGTTTACTTTTTGCTTAGCGTATACCTACAAAAAAAAATCAATGTATTGAAGTTTTGATAGAACGCATTATTAAGAAATATTGTCACAACAAGGGCACGCTGAGGAGGTGCCCCATCTTGTTGAATGTACATATTTCTTAATTGGGCAAGCGGCACATCTAGGAGTTCAAACAAATAGTTATCTAAGAAATATACGTACATGATGGAATTTATAATACCCGTCAAAGAAAAATAGACCAACTACACGGTTGCCTAATATTCCTGACCACACATTAACTGTATATCTACTACATTCATAGAAAAGGTGTCAGTCCAGTTTTGTCGTGTCCAAAGCGGCGGGTCTTATGTTATGTTGTCAAAGTAGCACCAAGTGTTCGGTAAATTCTCAACCATTTGCATCCAAGCAATCTAAGCAACAAGTGCATCCTTGCCAGTTCTTGGACCGTCAGCAACAACCTCATTTGGTCTCCTAATAGTTAAGTTCCCGTTTGATTGGGATGCGACGGAACCCATCTGCGCTGTATTCACACAAAATGTAGGACTACTGAAATAGAATATTTTTCGAAAATGATTTACTAATGAAGATGGCTGCGTAACCATATCGCAATCCGCTTTTTTGGATATGTAAAAGTAGGTTTACAAATCAAATCACAACATCACAGATATGAATAAAACAAGCGACAACACATGTAAATGTTATGCAAGAAGAATAGGTCGGGGAAGGTGTCAGCAATGCCAAAGGTCCACCTGTTAAGGAAAAATGGTAGTTTCTACATTATTTTATACTTATAGGATAAGCAGTTCAGGCTCTATAAATGTAAAATGAAAGCGTATTCAAAAAAATATATGTTTCAGAATATCGTTCAAAAATATTCGTCCTATAATGATTTGCAGTTGTTCACCGGGAACTCTCAAAAAACCTAAAAGGCGTAATTTTTTTATAAAAAGTTTTCTTTACTACCAGATAATATTTCGTAAAAATCCTACAGCCTTTTGACTGCTTTTTTGGAAAATAAGAATATGAAAATTAGATGGTTAATATCAATCTATACACCTAATAAAGTGGAGGCCAAAAAAAAAACAACACCTCGAAGGTTACCTTATTTTAAAATTATTTTATTATATAAGGTATATTATGATACTCGTAGTAAGCCGTAACATTCTGAACAAAAGTTATAGGTCATCCAGGTATTTTTGGGACACTGCAGTAGATTACTATATCCCATACGTATTCGAAAGGGGACAATTCATGTGATCTTGATGGCCATTCCACAGTCTGTATTCAAGATTCTTGTATGAAAGCCATTGAGTCACCAGAAGTATCACTTTGAAATGATTCTGTCGAAACACTGCACGTGGTATGGCTTGCAGGTAGAGATATAAAGCTGCTTACACCACTTCATTAATATACTACTGAGTGGTTAATTTGACGTGGAAGAACACTAGAGTTGAATTCCATTCAAAAAGTGCCTCATGCCATGATACTTTCTTTTCTTGTAAAATGTGTATTTAGTTTTTCGTTTGAAATATTTGGATTTCTCTCCGAGGCACTTGACATTACATTGATCATGTCTTGGTCATATCATTTTGTGGTATTCTGCACCACTCCAAACGATTTCTGAAGTATTTCATATTGCAATTAGACATGAAACAAAGTTTTATCACAAATATAAAAGATAATAAACATTTTTCACTATGAAATATACGCGATAGCGGCGATCAGAATAAAGAATTCACACGGCGAACATGGCCAAAATAAATATTCTCGATCCCGAAGGACGATCGTTATCGGCTTCGGTCGATAATCCCACCACAATATACAGGGTGTAACAAAAGTATTGGTACCCTGTAACTTCCTATGATCGCATTTTCCGAGAAAATGTTCCAAAAAAAGCTGTTCAAAAGAGGGAACAATTTTACATTCAGGTATGTATTTGACCTTGGAGTCTAAGTGACCTCTCAAGGTCATTTCAATAGCAATCGTTATTTGCAGCGAATATTGTCACCTAGCTTTGAAAAAAGGTGGGGTCCCACAGGCTGTCAACGGCTACTTATTCCTATATTTGTAGTTTCCCTTTTATCTTCAGAAGGGCTTTCCTCTATACGAAACCTGAGAACGCGCTGTGTAGTTTTGTTCTGTTGAGGGAGCACCACTGATTTTTTTTTATTTATTTTTTTTATTATTTTTTATATTATTATTATTTTTTAGTTTTATATGAATCAGTTCGAAGCCAGTTCGTGGATATTTAGGATTATTTTTGATCTGTAAAGCATATGTTCAAAGTTAGTATCCTCAGCCAAAAATAGAACGATAGAAAATGAAAAATTTTCGTTGCTAATAACAATTAACCTTGAAATTACTTTGAGAGGTCCCCTCAAAAAAAAGTTGACATTGAAATTACCTTTAAAAATTACGTTAGGGTCAAGGTCACCACTGAATTTTTAAGCCAAAACTGAACAGCTTTGGCCTGCAACGTTTTCCCGGAAAATTCGATTATAAGAAATTACAGGGGGGTACCGGGGTGTTACACCCGATATGCTATATATTGTGTTGCCAACAACATCTAGCTTCTAGCGAACGGGCCTTCTAAACAATATTTGACCTTGACCTATATAGTAAAATCTCTATTTGTAAGATCTTTGTGCCAATCAATCTCCAGGTAACTGTCATTCACAAAATGTGTCCAATTTCGAATTCAGTTAAACGTTGACATTTTTATATCCAAATAAATCGAAAGCAGTGTATAATAATCGAATACTACTCGTAAGCTAACTTAAAATACTCAGAATTAGTCTCTATAATTCTGTTGATATTAAGCAGCAAAAGTTACCAACTTCTAAAGAAGTAAAGATTCTAATACAAAAAAAAAATTAGTTGGTCAAAATAATAAATGTTGCTTAGAAGTAAACAACCTTATTTTAGGCAATATAGAGAAAGTTAATTAGATTTCTAAACTTCATCCAATGAAGCCATTACATCACTAAAAATTTATTACAAAACAAAAACCGACTTCACAGCAAGTAACTAAAAAGAATGATATAATTTTTTACAGCAACAATTAAATATTTTTTCTGAAGTCGCCATGCTAAAGCAATAGTAATCTGGGAAGTACATTTATAAGTTGTACTTCGCAACTTCGCTGTTCAACTTGACACCGACTTCTTAAACAATTATTGTAGCAGTAAAAAAATATTTCATGCTATTTAGTTACTTTTTTGAAGACGGTTTTTGTTTTTTTTAATCTATTTATTTTATTTCACAACATGTTGACACATGTGGAGTTTTAACACATACATTTGTGCATTCTCTTTGATTGCGCGTTACTCTTGCAAATGACTAACTCTAGGCCTGTGATGTACAGCGCTCTAAAATTGTAGGATGGCTGCATCAGCAAATACAAAGCTTTGTGGAATGACACACTAAACTCTTGATTGGTCCAAATTTCGTCAGAGCATTTTCGGCAACGAACTGCGATATTATCAGTTGTCAATACCGAATGAATATTACGTCCTTTTGATAGTTTTTTGCATAAGCTGTGACCAAACATTTGAGCTACCAAAGGACTTTGAAATTTTCGTTTAGTGTGTATGTAATCCGTTTTGGCAGTTTTGACAATTTCGTCCAATACTAAACATTGTTAATTAAATTTGAAATAAAAGGACGTTCGATTTTACGTTACACGGCAGCATTAATTGCATATTTCTTAATTCTGTATACGGTGTCACGTTTGTAAAATGAACTTTTAAAATGGTCAAATACAATTATATCTTCTGTTTTCTGATCAGGTATTTTTTATTTAAAAAAATAAAATGAAAATGAAATCTTTTTTAATGATTCAACGGTTTATTCGATAACTCAAGAGTACTAAGCAGAAGGAATTCCAGAGACAAACTTCTATGGGGGGGGTTCTTGTTCGCCGGGGGAGATCTGGTACGAAATATACCGAAAATAGAGGTTGACGTCTTTATAGCTTAGGATGCATTATAGTAATAAAATTAATCAATATTCCGTTTAATCCACAACAATTTCTTTTTTAATTTACACTGACCTTAATGCCCTTTGCGGGAACCGCTCCTGGTACTACGCATACAGCATTCTTTATGCAACTTCCAAATGTGTATTTCGTTTTTCACTTAAAATACCTGGATTTGTCACTAAAGCATACGACGTTCCATACCAGTTTTGTCGTTTTCTGTACTCCAAGCGGCATATCGTATGTTGTGGTGTGAAAGGTAGAACCAAATAATTTAGGAAGTTCTCAGCTCCATTCCAATCAATCTTTGATCAGGTGTCATTCTAGGGCATATACGCCATATAGCTGCAACTAGCTTATCATTTATTTGACGAATACTGTCCTGTCTATTTTTTGGAGGAAAAAACTCTGACACGGCAATCACAAGACAAATGAGAACGGAGGCTTTCGCGGCCAGATTCATAGCTGATTCTACTTTTTCCGGATTTGGACCGAATCATTTTTTCAGTTTATTTATATACCTAAACAGGGATATAAACAAAGTTTTCCGACGTTTCGCCCACACTTATAAGGGGCTTTTTCAAGGATGAGACAAAAACAAAACAAATGATACTTACCTTGCGGCTAATCCATTCATTTCATCTTTTTCTAAACGAACACTTCAAAACTTCACTTTTTGTTCAATTTGTCACAATCATGTACAAATTTTAAATGAGTAATAGGTACAAAGAAATAATAAAGTTTGAGAAGGGAATTAGCTTGGGTTGAGGGTAGCCTACTAAACAACGGCTACAGCAAACGAGAGATTCGCAATTCCATATCTCGTCACCAACATCTCCTTCCTAAGAAAGAATTGTCACCTAATAAATCAATAGCATATTTGCCATATATCAGCAAGGTCACGGATAGGATTCGGAAGCTTCTCCATAAGCACGAGGTGAAAACAGTCTACAAACTACTATCCAAAATCTCACAAATTTTACCCTCTCCAAAGGATAAACAAAATCCTCTTTCATCTAAAGGTGTTTATTCCATTCCATGCTTGTGTGGGGCAGTATACATCGGTGAAACAGCTCCATCTATAAACACTCGTCTGGGTGAGCATAAACGTTGTTTGAAAACGGGCCTTCTTTCAAACTCTGGTGTAGCTGAACATTATCACGAAACGGGCCACCAAATCCTCTTTGACAGCTCCTCTGTCGGGGCCAAATCTCCGTATTATTTCTCCAGAAAATTCCGTGAGACCGTTGATTTGTTGACAATTTGTCAGTGTCAAATTTTTTGACAAGCAACAAATTAAAGATCAAAGCGAAATTTTTTTTAGAAAAAACCTCGAAAACAACAATAAACGATTGACAACGACTCCAGACTCGGAGTTGAAACGTCTCCATACACAGATAAGTATTACACAATATACAATACATTACTTATATACAGGAATACTGGTTGATCATTTTACAGACATCTCTTTCTCTCAGAATAACTGTGAGGAAGAATCTCTGTACAGACAGCCAGTAATCCGGGCAATTTTACGAAATTGTCTTACTACACTTTGTTCTACATATACAATTTTTAAATACTTATCTGTTACAGGAAAAAAATTGGAGGAGAGAAAACCCAATGAACAGACAAAATAATTCAAGACCTCCTCAACAATCTTTTCGAAATTACTTATAAAAATAGTGTTGTTGTTTTTTTTGTAAAAAAGTTTTTTCTCTACCTTTCATGTTTTGTTCAAGATAGATTTTTGCTCGATTTAACTTCGATATTTTCCCAAACAATGAATAAACAAGTTGATTTTGCGTTCGTATCAAAATAATTGTGAAATTTGGTAGCAGATAGACTTGATTTCATACAGACCACTTTAATGACCTCATGAAAAATCTCCGAATTTGGGCATAATAAAATTATGATTGACATGTTCGAGGTTTTCTTTTCTCCATAATTTACATGCACACTGTATATCCTTCTGCATAAGCAGTAGATTTTCATCGGTCGTGCTGCACAATTTTAATTATATGACCCGAAGAATTAACCATAAATTTGCTAATAGACCTCAGATAAATAGTCGAAAGTGTCCTTGTGGCAAATTCTATGATTTACTGGTCCTTTTTTCAGTTTTAATCAGAACAGAAATATCTTGTGTCTCAATTTTTTAGGGCGTCTATGATTTGTGAAGCTACTGTAAACCTAAAATGACCCCACCTGCCCGAATTTTCTTTGCTTTATTTACATTTAGTCTGAACTTGGCCCCCAAATGTTTCTTATAGTGTAGTGTTATTGCCAAGTAGTCTGGAAACATAATAGCCTAAGATATCAACAACAGCCAACAATGCCAATCCTCATCACTAAGTGACTTCTTCTTTTAATTGACGAAATTACAAATCACGAAAGAGTTCAGATTCACACCTATGTCTTTGATCTAGTGATACTTAGAGAGTAGGTACACTGAGGCACTGAGGTCTTGAAGAGTGACAGACTGAGATCCCGTGTTCGTTCTACTCATTTTCAAGTTTATTTTTGCTCTTGAGAATAGCTCCATTGCAACAGCTGAAATCACGAGAAGTTGATAGTCAGAAGAGGTTGTCATAATGAACCTTCATAATTATGTCCGCTTAGTCGGGTACTAATGGAATACTTACTAATGGAATGTCACTCCAAATCAGCTTTTATAACAAAATAGTGGTAGTGACAATTCAGTAATTCACTCTACATTTTAAGAGTCCAGTTATTAGCTAAGTTCATCGAAAAATACTTTTCAGTCTATTTTCTAAAGAAGTAAGTCCATAGATGGCACTGTTCGCAACTCTTTTGTACTTCATAAGACAACGTAAAAAATGATGAGAAACTTAATTAAAAATTCTTCTAGAAATTCAAATCGGTGTAACGATGAAAAACTCTTTTTAATGAAGCCATGAATGATTGAGCTTCGTCGATAATTTCTCGAAGATTTCATCTCCCAATCATAATTATTCATAAACTTCGCCATCCAATCTAATTGAATTTCTTAATGCGGATTCCTTCCGCGTCAGCAGCGATGTAAAAAATCCTTTTCTGCTTAACGAATGGGGTGCAATTATAATTCTCAAAGTTAAAACGTACTTCTTTGTGGGTTTTTTTATTTGCTTGATTATGTGAAAATTGTATTTTGTAAGAGAAATAGCACGACTTAGATGCATTTTTAGAGCAAACATTAATGTGAAAATACATATTTTGCATTTAGTCATGTTGGCTATGTTAATTAAGCATTGTAAATTAGGGCTTACAATGTTATATAATCTAAAATAATTATTCAAGGTGACAATGGCATAAATCACAATTCGTTTTATAATATATAAGTATACAAGGAGCTCAGGTCATTTACGGACAAAAAGACCATTTGGTGACAAAATTAATAGTAGAACAAAACCAAGATCATTGTGTTCCAATGATGAAACATGTCTAATTGGCATAAAAATCAACATTTTTTATTGATGCGTTTTTGTTTTATAACAAAAAAAAACACGAAAACTCCGTAACAATTTAGTTTTTTAAATTTTTCATAAAATCCACCTATGAAACCGTGTTTGATACTATGGGCAATGTAGAAGAGAAATGAAAAACCTACAAAATGAGATAATATTCGCTCAATTTCGTTAAGTGCTTTCTTAAATAATGATAACTTTAACTAATTAAAAAAAATAATCGCTTATATATTTTTATATTTTATAGCTAAACATTCTTATTAACTGAAGCGATAGATCTTCTCATACCCAATTCATGTTCTAAAAGTAAATACTGTAGCCCCGGTAGTTTTTGCAAAATTTCAGTCAATCATATGCAAGAAAGGTCATATTACCGCACCAGATAACCCTATGATTATAAATAAACCACCGATGGAAAGTAGAAGAGTTGATCTTGAGACCCCTTATCTCACTTTTTCAAAATTTAAAAAGTATAAATACATATATTACTAAGGGGTGGTGGTACCTGTCTAACTATAACCTTATAACAAATAATCTTAATGCAAATTTTAATTTTAAGCAAACACATGTAACGGAACGTACTATTCCTTTGTTTACACTTTCAGTACATTTTATATTTTATTATTATAAAAATGAAACGCTGATACAAATTGATAATAGTTAATAATAAGGAAAAAATCGTATTCTTCAATTAGTTAACAACGCATTTTTTATATTGTTCAATTGAGATTCCTGTTAAGAATTTTTTTATTAATAAATACTAATTAATGGCAAACCAAATTACTTTAGATATATATGTTTAGATCTTTTATTGAAACATTTACAAATGGAAAAATCACTTGCAACAGCCTTTGCATTTTGCATAGTATGATTGCTCCGTCATTATCATTTGTGACAAAATGGAGTTAAGGTATTCTATTTTGCTAAATATATTACATCAATGCATATAAATATGAGTCTGCTTAAAATTAACATTTGCATTAAGATTATTTATCATAAGGCTATAGTTAACACAAGTACCACCCCTTAGCAATTTTTCGAAGGAAATTTTGAAAAAGTGAGATGAGGGGTCTCGAGATCAACTCTTCTACTTTCCAACGATGGTTTATTCATAATGATAGGGTCATCTGGTGAGGTAATATGACCTTTCAAAAAGATATGTCTTCCATAGAATTGAGTCAAATGTTGCAAAAACTACCGGGGCTACCGTATTTATTTTTAGAACATGAATTTGGTAGGAGAAGATCTATCGTTTCAATTAATTAGAATGTTTTAGCTATAAAATAAAAAAATACATAAGCGATTTTTTTAAATTTTGGGTAAAGATTCCATTATCTAAGAAACCAATTAACGAAGTGGAGCTTATAGTAGCTTATTTGGTAAGTTTTTCATTTCTCTTCAACATTGCCCATATTAGAAAACACGGGTTCATAGGTGGATTTTGTGTAAAAGGTAAATGACTAAATTGTTACCGATGTTTTGCGGTTTATTTGTTATAAAACAAAAATGCATCCATAAAAAATGTTGAATTTTATGTCAATTAGTAAAATTTTATCATTAGAAGAAATTGATGTCGGTTTTGTTCTACTACGATTTTTCGTAAATGACCTGGGCCAAAGGAAATGTTGCTTTTTTACGTACCTTCTTGCTTCGATATTTTCATCCACATAGAATAGCTCAAAGTTTACCTTTTTTGAATATGTGATACAGGATATATTTTAGATTGCCTATTAATTGGCAACGAAGCCTATGCAACAAGTACCAGAATGAAAACCCAGTATAATATAAAGACAAATTCGACCGTATTTCAGCAAGTGAAAACGTCTGGTTGTACATTTCACAAAGGACAAATCACCGAGTTTGTCACTTTCATGGGATGGTCCAAGGACAAATGTGAAGGTTGTCCATCTGGATCGTCTGGCCTCTTGTATAGATGATAATGCATCTATCGGGACGATCATACCTAAAGAGGGGAGGACCCTGTATATACACACTAGATGGCATTGTCAGCAAAAAAGTAATTGACAGTGCCGGAAAGATCTGGGCCCGATTCTCGAACCATTCGACATCTCTACTATACGACTTTCGACGTAAGTCGCATGAAAAGTTGAGGTAAATGAAGTTTAACCTATATATTAAACTAAATATGTGTCAGATTTCATACCACATACGTCTGAACTTGAATAAGTTAAATATTCTTGAACGTCAAATAGTACATAAATAGGGATTATGTGAGAATAAGCAAATATCAGTTGAGTGGCGCTTTTAGTTCAGATTTATGGGCCCCGATTCTTGAAACCATTCGACGGCTCTACCACTCGACTTGGGACGTATGTCGTATGAAATCTGACATAAATGAAGTTTAACCCATATGTTAAACTTTACCTCAAATTTTCATGAGACTTACGTCGAAATTCGTATAGTAGAGCTGTCGAATGGTTCGAGGAATCGGGCCCATGGTTGAGAGTAAACGTCAGATTGCTTTGTTATGTTTTGTGTTGTATATATTTGTTGTTCTTCAAACTTCTTTCCTTGGACTTCCATCATCTTGAAATGATTGATCTCACAACATTTCAATAGCTTTAGATCTGCTATCGTTATCAGGTAAATGATGATCTGATCCTACTGAATTGTCCATTATAAAAATAATAACAGCGCTTCCAATGTTTAGACGGTATAATTAAAGATCAATTCGCTGATAGTAGATATTCATTACAGATAGAACTTGCTCGTTCTTATAATACGATTTTTACAATTACAGATTTATCCCTGGTCAAGATCCAAATAAGATTTCCTTCCCGCTCAATGGGGTGCAATTAGAATCTCTGGGGACGAATTGCACTTACGGTCATTGCAGTTTGAAACTGCGAAATCTCACCAGACATCACAGCAGCGGAGCGTACAAATGCGAGATTTCCAGTGAAGCTCCAGCTTTTCGTTTGGCATCGGAAACCCATAACGTTACTGTCGCCGGTAAGTAAGTTTTTGTCTATTCTGGTTTGAGTGCGATCCCCTTTATTTGCGGGGATCCCGTCCTCTTAGATGGAATACTCCCATCCCAGGAGGATTCCGGAAAGATATTCACAAATTTTATGGGTAATATATTCCTGACACCTTCGCGTATGATGAATAGAGGGATTGGAGATATTATATGATGGGCGATGGGATTCTCGGAATAATGAAACATGTTAGTTCAATATAAAGCAGTATTAGGGTAATGGCGATATTGAAATACATTTTGATTGAAATCAGACACCGTCAGGTGAATCATCTATTGGTGAGACACACAGGAATATAAAATCATTTGTAAGGTATGACATATACTTGGATAAAACGGGATAAAATAGTTTAATCATGGCAAATAGGGCAGTTTGATATATAGGTTAGTAATTCCCTCTTAACAAAAATTGTTTCATAAAAAGCATTATTTCATTTAATAGATATAAGTAAGAAATGGTTGAAAAGTTTACTAATGACCAAATAATATAAAATTGAAAATGAAACATTAACAAAAGGCCCCAACATCCTTTCCAAAATTTTAACATGAAATTATTATTCTAATTTCATCCAAATCTAATGGGTTACATATTATTGTTGATAGAAGTATATTATTCTGAAAATGTAGAGCTAAAGTATTTTAATTTAATTAATCACATTGTACATTCTTTCGTACATTTAAGAGAATGTGAGTAGTTGGTCATTGGACGACATGATTTTGCAACTAAAATAAACCACTTTCTAAGTGCTTCTTGGGAAATAACACCACAGTTTAAAGAAAATTGCTGTATATTCCAAACGTTTCGGGGTCTAGATCAGACCCCGTTGTCAATAGTTGAGAAACTACGGATTAAACAGGCACAATTCTAAGATGTAAATTAAATAAAAAACACATTGTCAAATATTTTAATTTACATCTTAGAATTGTGCCTTTTTAATCCGTAGTTTCTTAACCATTGACAACGAGGTCTGATCTGGACCGCGAAACTTTTGGAATATACAGCAATTTTATTTAAACTGTGGTGTTATTTCCCAAGAAGCACTTAGACATTGAAAAATATGCCACAAGTATCATGCAGAAAACAACTAAAATAAACCACATTAATTTTTTAAGATACGCTATATTGCTATCCGGGAATTGGTGAAATACCAATTTTTGAAAAGGGCATCAGTAGGATATCACGAAATTTTTTTTTGTAATTTAGTAATTTAATATTGTTAGGTACTTCAATTGATTTAATATAAATGATATATTTTTATTTTACCCCACAAAAAATCTGCATAATTTTTCTAACCTCTTTTATATAATACTAATACAAAAATATTTCTAATACGAAATGGATATAATACTAAACTTTAAAAATTATAACCAATAATAATAAACAAGCAACCTTTATATGAAGATACTATAATCTTTTCATTTCAGAGTATTATTGGCTAGCAATCAATTCGTCATCTTTCCGAAAATTCGCTTATTTGAGAGTTTTAATCATTAAGCAAGCCAATAACTCAACTGACGTGTTTGGCCCTCAGTCTAGATATATGTATTTATATTAATGAAAGAATAACTTCTTTTACCTATATTTAAAGATCGCAAAAAGTATGCCCAAAAGAATATTGTATTGATTTAATTTTTACACTTGGTTTCAGTTCAGTTCTCGGATTTATTTATAAACACAGTCCAATCACTATAATTTATTTCCATTACTTTAACACAATTTATATTTACAGAACTACTTACAATTTTTCTTAACTATACGGCAGTCGGAATACTGAATGAATGCTTCCTCAGCTCTTCATATTTATATATTTATTCTCGGATTTCTCCAGAACGTCAAAGAGCCGCTGGGAGATTTCCTTCATGGACTAGATTCTTCGAGACTTTCATCAAAGCAAGCCGCCGATCTCGATGCGCCAGACGAACAACATTTTGAATTCGCTGAAGTAATCGATGAATGCCTCTTCCACGAATTATGGGATTAATTCTCGTCACAAAAATATTACAAAAATGTCCTCAAAAAACACTTTTGAATACTTTAATAACTGGTTTAACTGATATATAGCTAACAAAAATATATTTATTAAAAACTTCTGACTGAGGTGCGAATTTTGTATAAATATATAATAATGTCGGCTTATTATTTAGTTCTTGTTAAGTATATATTATGTAATCAAAATATTCTATAACCTGCACACTTCCAGTCGTCTGACTCTCTTTTGTCTCGATTTTTGTTATACTCTACCTCCGGAAGTATATGCTCTAAGGGCTTCATATAGTCTTGCGTCTTTTTTACATACGTTTAGATACTTTTTTTGCTAAGAAAGTCTCCAAAAAAAGCAAAACAAATTTAGAATTCAATTGGAGACTTTTGAGATCATAAAAAAATAATCGGACCAATATTAACGAATATATGGCGGACACTTTTAGTTTTAGTGGGCTCAGGAAAGTTATTTTCATTTTCCACTTCGTTTTTTTTTTGGATTTTTGTATATCGGAACTTTTCTAAAATTATTACTCATTATAAGGAATTTTTAAGCCCAGTTTTCTCAGTCCAAAATGATCAATTATTTATAAACGGCCAAATCAATTTTGATGATTTAAATTGTCTTCTGTTGAGGAATATTACGGAAAGAAACCTTATAATTTTCTATAAGGTAAGATATAGCGTTTTCCAGAAAATAACTGTTAAGGGACTGCAGTTCAGTGATCACTAATTTTTTAAAACATCTCAATTCAATTTGAATATTTTAAATTGTATTTCTACACAGGGTATATTCCGAATTGATCCCGTATATTTTTTATAAAGAAAATCGAAAAATAGCTGTAAAAATCGGTAAACTTTAAAATAAATGACAATTAAATTTTCTACACAAATATCTAAATGAATCTCAAGATTTGTATAATATAATATTGATCGCTCAAGGTGTCTGTGGCACTTTTCATTTTGACTTACTTTTTAAAAACTAATTATAAACTGTAGTATTTTAATGTGGATTCACAATGATTCCATATACTTTCCTTTAACGTCAAACATACTTAACAAATCGGAATAACAAAGTCAAAGTTCGGAAATGTCTAAGTGAAGATTACATAAATTTGCCAACAAATTTCCAAATTTAAATGTCAAGATAGCTGAGAAAATACGCAATGAAGGCACAGTATGGAGTAAGTCAGTTTTTTATATAAATTCTATATTTTATAAAGTATTTTGACATCTAGACATGTAGTATTACATCTAATATTCGGATCGGATCCTTCATAACTGCAATTTGTCTGAATAATGTTTTTTTTTCAATTTATTTTCGGCAGTTTTGCCATTAACAGAAAAAAACAGTTTTGTTTGAGGTCTTTTAAGGGCATTTAACTTCCTAAGGGTGCGTTTTAGGATACATGTTAATATGAACTTTTTGGCCTAATTTAATGAGTTCAATACACAGCAGAAGTGTGAAACCCTGTTTTAGAAAAACCCTGTACAGGATATTTAAAATTGTATGTGCCCTAACCATACAAACTTAAAAATAACGAAGTTGGCAATGAAATTCAAAGTAAAAGTAGTTGATTGGTTACTTGGCGAGTTAACAGTCAGAGTAAATGAGCAAATACATCAGCATCTTGTTCCATGCAATTCCAGGTACATTTCAGCACACGCTTGGTCGCCTTTAAAATAGTTCTGCCGTCAACAGACGCGATAATTCGTCTTACTCCAATTTTTAGTTATTTTAAATTTTCATATTTCGTCTTGTAAACTTTGTTTTTCACGTACTCCCAACATTGGCTTTGGCACTAATTTAACAACGTACTTTACTGCAAAATCTCTGATCGAGGTATCTTTGTGTGCTTCAATCTAGGCTAAGATGTTAATTTCTACGTTTTCGCTCATCTCAATTGGTTTTTCACGTCCTGGATGCTTCACAATTTTCTATGGAGAATTAAAGAATAAAATAATTCAGCAAATTACGATCAGGAATTTTCGGGAAAATTCACATTTTAACTTCCCTCCCTTGAGATATTTCAAAATTTTAAGATTTTTGGTTGGTAGTTAATTAATTACTATGCCAAAAATGAACAGGATCTGTCAACTAGTTTTTTTTTACAGCAGCTGTTGCAATCTATCGGGCACAGTAGTATTCTGCGAATTTTACAATGGAAAAAATTGTTGAGCCAAGAATTTGTATTAAATTTTGTGTTTCTAGCGAAATTTTGTAAGGAAAACCTTATCGTGAATTAGTTTTATCAATAACTTGAGTCTACGATTAGTACAAAGACTTGTTCCCATTGAGCTAAATTTTCTCAAAAATCTTTGGACATGCTGGATCGTTGCAATTCTGATTCTACGTTCATTCAACGGATTCGAGGTGTGTTCTATCATAAGTATTAAAGGCCAGGCAGTCCATAAGAAGTTTTATTTAACTGTTTTGAGGCACATACACATAAACAACGAGCATAAAGCTCCAACGTACTGAGCCATGATTGTGAACGATTTCAAGGCCAAACATGTGAGACATACCATGGACCGATCAGCATATCCGCCTGATTTGCCTCTCTGTGACTTTTTCCTGTTCTCCAAGTTGAAATTGTCGCTTCGTGGGCTGGATTTTGACAGGATTTAGCCAATAAAAGAAAATTCGCCGAGGCAGCTAACGATTGGAAGAAAAGGTTGCATACGTGTATCGATTCAGAAGAGGAAGAATAAAAAATGACCCTTTTATTTACTGCTTCCGGGTACTTTACTGTTACAGTAATACAAAAGGTATGCTTCTAACATTTTTGAATAGGCATGAAAGGCATTTTAGAATATGTTTTAGCAACGAAAGTGTAAACCTCATATACTTTTATTATAAAATTACCTCACAACTTAAAGTAAAAGGTACATGTACTTTAGTCGAAGAGTCCAAAGCCTCATCTGACTCAGATTCTGCTTTCTTTTCTACTTTCTTGGCCTCTTTTTTTTCTTCTGCTGCTGGTGCTGCTCCAGCAGCAACTGGAGCTGCTGCTACTGCTGCTCCACCACCAACAGGCATTGAATTCAGTTTTTCTCTACCTTGAGCAATGAGTTCATCGATCGACTTCCCTGGAGTTTCCCAATTATCTTCTTCAGCCTTTCTCCATCAGCTTCAACACCCACTGATCCTAGAATATTTTTCAGATCTGCAGATGATGGAGAGGCTTTGCCGCCCAAAACAGCTAATAAATAAGCAAAAAACGCCTCTCTCTGATACATAACTGTTATTTAGATAGCCCAGCAATCAATCAATTGCTTTTACATCGAAATTGCATGTCCAGCTTTACTGCAAGTAAAATATTGTTGCAAGTTTATTTATTCGTTGGACGATTTGTAAGCGTTGTGTTAAAAATATACAGGCTCATCCATTAAAAAATACATTTTCTCAATTGTTCATATACCCTATGTTCAATGGTTTTTTTTCAGCAAAAAAATGCTACTACTTTGCTAATTTATTCGACATCATACCTCAAATAAGAAGAAATTAGTAATAGTGCCTACTTAATTGGCAGCGCCCTCTGTAGCATTAAACCGCAATCATATCAGTTGGATAAAGATAAAAACATGCTCAACTAATAGAATAAGAGTGTAACTGGACTTCTTCAAAACTTTGAGATGTTATGTTATTAGCGATCGTGTTGCCTGGTAAATTTATTCTGTTAACATACCTTAATTTTTTTCCTTACTCGTACTTGCTATGGCCCAACTAATATTCCGTTTAACAATATCACATTTTTTGTGCTGATTATCTAGTTTAATGTATAGATAACACCATAACATTTTAGAGTCAGATTTTTTAACAATATTTCTAACATAAAGCTTTTTTCATACTCAAGAAATTATTTTTTTAGTTAGTAAATTTGTTCTACTGACCCCATTTTACTAATGAAGGTGAAATGCACGTATCTATAAATATTATAATGATTGTAAATATTTCCAGAATTATGGGATTTTTTCTCGTTGTTTTCCACTCGAATTCAGGCTAACGATTTCCCTTAAGTTTGTTAAAATCTTGCCGGATAATTAATTATGCTTAATTTTGTTATATTCTTTGCAGGGGTTCCGGTAGTAATCACCCTTGCCTTGACTAATGATGCTCTACTGTCTCACGATCAGAGTGTGTCGAGGTTGGTCGGTATCATTAAATTTGTCCGAAGTACATTTTGAAAAATTACCGTTAGGGGGACGTTGTCTCACATTAGGATTGCTGTAATTTGTCTTGATACCTATCAAGGAAAAATAATCCTTTTCTTCTGTATTGTTTTAACGAGGTGATAAATTGTGTTTTGCAGTCCCAATATTCGTAAAAAAAGTGCCTGGAAAAAGTTTTATCAAGTCGCTTTTAAGAGAACAACTGAAGTAACTAAGCAGAACAAGGTTGTCAAAGAAAAAAATGGCATTGTTTCAAATGGTTTTAAAATTTAATTTCCGTAAAAGAAAATCCTTTGTTGTAGATAACGGATGCATTCAATTTTATCTTTCGTGTTTTTGGGTTTATTTATTTTTCTTTCATTGCAGTTTTTGTGGAGGAAACAATTAAATGTATTGTATACTTGCTCTCTTGTAGAATGGCTTTTCCACAGTCAATAAGACAGTTATGATGTTTATCAATGAGTTGTTATACTTAATATTTATGCATATGGGGAATTCTTTTTCAAACCAGCCACCCCCAGTCGATTAAAATTTTAGGGTAAATTTTTTTTGTGTATAACAAAAATTTGTCAGAAAGTCTACTTTTCTAATCCATTTGGTGTTTTTTGCAAAAAAAAATTTTACCTCTGAAAAAATGTTTGAAATAAGGCACCTCGCAATCAGTCAAAACTGATTGAGAAAATCACAATGTTTCAATAATTTTAACCAAATTAGTCAGGAAAAGTTTTTTGAAGGTCGCTGAACAAGAGTCCGTTGTCAGATTAAAAATGCAATATGGCGGGTCCAATTTGACTGACCAAGTTTTGAAAATAATTCCGATTTACACAAAGTTTGGTACAAAACAGCTGTTTTCTTAATTTTCATCCGCCATCTTGGATCTGCCATTGTGAAGTTAACAAATCTGACCTCTGATTCGTGATTAGAGTCCCTAAAAACCACCTTAAACCAATTTTGGTGTATATATATTGGATCCGCCAAATTGTATTTACAATCTGACAACGGACTCTTGTTCAGTGACCCCAAAACACTTTTTCTGACTAATTTCGTTAATATTATTGAAAAATTATGATTTTCTCAATAACTTTTTCTTGAAAAATGACATTTTTTTGAGGTTAATTTTTTTTTTCAAAAAACACCTAAAGTATTTGAAAAGTAGACTTTCTGACATTTTTTTTGGTGTGATCAAACAAAAGTTTACAACCAAAATTGTAATGGACTGGGGGGTGTCTGGTTTGAAAAAGAATTCCCTATATGTAAACTACTTTTGTTAGGTGACCACTAAAATTTCGGCATTTTATTAGGTTATCTGTATAAATTTGGTTTCAGCAGCAAATGTCTCTGCTTGATTTCCATTTCTAATGATTGTGATTCTATTTTCCCGTTTATAACTATTTATCACCTATTTATTTAATTTTGTTCACTTTGTTTTCTTTTTTTCCTCTTCTTTTTCAGTTATATCGTTCACTTCTCTTTCACGTTGGTATTTCGCTTACTGGTCCATCCACTTTCTACCGACTGTCTTTCGTCAACCCATCTTCTCCATGGAATACCTCGACTTTTCTTTCATCTATTCTCCATTGCAATGTTCTCGGTGTCCGTCTGCTACTATCCTGTCTAGCTATACGAGGCTTCGATCTTCACTTTTTGACAGCTATTTCCTCTATAACCTCCTTGACTTGATTCTCTTCCGTATTACATCGTTTCTGAATTTATCTCTCTATGATATGTTCACATGGCATTTGCTTTTCTTTATATACGTGTTGCGGCCTACTTGTTTTGATGCATGATTTCATTATCTTATATTTCCTCAAATTGTCATCAGCGAAAAGCAGTCCACTTTGATTGACTATTACTATTTATATATTTGTCGGGTCTCTTACCTATGGATATAGTTCTTAGAGTTGTCCATTGAGCTTAGGCTGTATCGGGGGTTTCCGTAGAGTTAAACGCTTTGTGGAAATCTATGAAAGTTAAGTAGATGAGTATATTATTTTCCGATGTTTTTTCAACTAGTGTACTGAGAGTATGAAGGCAGTCAATTGTGCTGTAAACTACACGAAAGCTTGCCTTTTTTACTGGTCGATGCTTAACATCTCCGCAGTAACGCAGTCTTCACCAAGACACGTTCCATTTTTTATCTTTCTTAGTGCCGCTATGATTATTTTGTGAATATTTCAATAATCTTTTCAGATCCCGCATTGATCTGAATTTTTTTAGTTCTTGGTGCCCACTTTGACTCGTTTGATGTATACAGTCGCTAGTTTTTGCAATTTTTTACACTTGTAACATCTAGAGATCTTCCTGTACATCAATTATGTCATTTGTCGACGTTTCTGTTTCAATAGCCTGTGTCTTAATACTTTCATACTTGCGTTTCCATCTACGACATCTAGAATCCTTTTGTTTTATATGTTCTTAGATTGCTGTTAATGTCTTTTTTCACTTGACTGGTGATTTGTATTGCGTTTTTTTTTTAAACATTATTTCAAACTTGTTGGATGCTGAAAGCGATTTCCACATTCAGTTGGTTTAATCTCCATGTTTTTAGGCGGGTTTGTGTCAAGTCTGACTATAAACAGCATGGCTTAAAGTACCATCTCTCTACGATTTCATGGCTTCAAAATTTCGAAGGAAAATTAAAGAAGCGGTTTTTGATATCCCAAACCTCCATAACATTCGCGGCCTGTTCAAATTTCAAGCCCATCCTATACTTCGTTACTCATCAGCCATCAGGGCACTAATATATTAAATACAAAGTCTCGTTATGGCACTGGTATCCCCCCTCTGCTTAACTATGTTTTTTAATCTAGAAGAATGAAACCTGGTTCTACAGTATTTACTTCTTGAGAATAAGCTACCGAATAACCAGAAGCTCTGTTACAGATCCGACCTTAAGATAACGAAGCCTTTCGAAAACTCCATGCCATACTTATCAATTGATTATATAGAATTCTTATTCAAATACTACTCATGTTTTTTAATATGTTAAATAAACTGTTATATTCATTTATTTTATTTTTAAAATCGCTTTACCGGCCGAAATTTCCCAAAACGTAAGAAATTGTCAATTTTAGACTTTTACATTTAACGCTGAATTATTTTGTTGAAATTCCACTTATACTCGCCTCTGCTTTGGTCACAGAGCCTACAATTCCATTGTGTTCGAGAGAAAATCATAAAATAACGGAAATGTTCTTTACATTGTTAAGTAAACTGAAAAGTCACCTATTTCAAAGGGTTGTTTACTTTTATTGTTACTGATGTAATCCTTAAAACGTTAGCAAACACTTTACAGTGAGTGGATTTGAGAACTTTATATCTGGAAATATTACTTAATTGTGAGGCCACTATCTACAAGACAATTTTATGTGTTCTACTTTAATATATTTTTTAAGTGAGCGCGATATATCTATACATATATATATATGTATTAGATGGTTTCCGGGAATTCATCCGCCTAGTTGATAACTGATCCCTGCCGGGATCGATGGTAAAATGACGACGTTTCGGCAGAGTCACATCTGCCCTCTTCAGGTCGGTTCGCATAATTCTCGTAGCCTTCTGCTTTCGCTTCTAGTTACTCGAATACTGTATTCGAGTAACTAGTCCAACCTTTTGGGTGGTTTGGACTTTGGAGCGTGTGACACATCTTATCTGGTTGTTTCGGCGGTGTTCGCATCTAGTTTTGGGGCTGCTGTTTCCACGCCACATGTTGTGCTCTCTGTTGGTGTGTGAGGGGGAGCAGTGGCGTAGTTGAGTCCCTTAGCCACCACGATGTCACACCGAATAGACTTTGAGAACACCAGAGTACTGGCAAATATAGAACACCCGAAATCAAGACTCGTAAGAGAGGCAATTGAAATAGCGAAGAGGCCTCACAGTCTAAACGCACGCAATGAAATTCAGAACTTATCGAATTGTTGGAAAATTCTATTAAACACCGTACCGGCCCGGACCCGTCCAATAACAACTCAACCGGAAATAACAAATCAGCAGGCGGGAGGCGTGCCCACTGAGCGCCCAGGGCCAATCACACGCAGCCGTTCACGGTGCCAACCAATAGGCGCCGAGCCGCGACTATATAACAGCGCGAGCGCTTCTGAAAATCTTAGTATTCGAGTAACTAGAAGCGAAAGCAGAAGTCTACGAGAATTATGCGAACCGACCTGAAGAGGGCAGATGTGATTCTGCCGAAACGTCGTCATTTTACCATCGATCCCGGCAGGGAATCAGAATTATTGTTACAGAGGGTGATTAAAAGATTTTAGAAACAAAAGTGTTTGTAGGGTGGGCCAAAAGCGGTTACATATACAGGATGGTTGGAGTTTGGAATCGGTTAGAATTGTAGCGTGATTTAAAAAATATTTTAATCGGTTTTCCGGTTTTCCATAAGCAGTTGCATGTATAGGGTGGTTGAAATATAGGGGCGGTAGAATTGTAGTAACGCCATGGGAAATAAAAATGGAAGAAAAAAATATTATATTAGGCAGTTTAAATTAGTTTACATACCAAATGTCCGATTATTTGGGTATATGTACATTCATGATAAAACCTTGAAACAAGTGAAGCTCGGTCACCTAGGTACTCAGAACGTTGCATATAGGAAAATATATTGAGATATGCAGATTTGAAACGAATCATCCAATTATAAATTATCTAATAATTTTGTCGATTCATTTACAGTATACAGTATACATGAAACTCCCAAAAATTTTGTTTTATAACCGTTGTTGGTAAATAAACGTCAGTTATTAAACTTACACTGTAAACATCGGGTGCAAGCGATGCAGTATTCGATACAAACAAATAACATGATGCAAAACTTAGGTTTTCAAAATTCTTCTTTGGCAAGTATTGCATGGTAATATTCTTTCATATCCCGAACAAAACTACATTTTTATTACGTTGAGCCGGAAAACAAACTCATCCCGTATTCGGGTTTGCAAAATTGACAAATCACGCGAGTTATCTCGGATTTTATATTACAATGAAACGATATAACTTCAGGCACTTGGCATTTTTACAAGAATCGTATTATCTTAGAATTTAATATCGCCATCGTGTTTTCGTCCCGGAAAACTACTTATCTCCAAGGTAAATTGTTCTCATTTTCTTCGCTTTATTACAAAATTATTATGTACACTATTTAATGGAAATTGCTTCAGTTATCTTCTTTTTGGTGCGTAATTGCAAAATCGACACTAAAAGCTGTGTATATTCTGTGTTTTTTTTCTATCATGACACCCTACTGTCTACTACCATACTTTTGTCTAGTAACATAAAAATTAATGGCTCTGGGCTATATCAGCACAAGACCCAAACCGCTTTAAAGTAAATTGGATTTTTTAGATGGGGAAGTAAAATATGAACGAACATGTGAACAGGTGAGAAAAATTAGTTCTATAAATGAACTATTTCCATATACAGGGTGTCAATTAAGTCCCGGGATTGCTGAATATTTGCTAAAGTACTTCAATTCTGGAAAGTGTCATTTAGTAACTTTGACCAAGGAATTCAATGGTGATCTTGGATTTAAACTTGAAGTTATTTTGAGGTATACCCCATTTTTTTAAAATAAGAACCCCTATTTTTGATTGCGGAATCGGACCGAGTGGGAAATTTTACGTTCGGACAGGTATGAGGTTGAGGTAAGCCCTAGAGGTTAAATAGAGCTCAAATAATGACTTCTTAAAAATCTCGCGAGTTCAGCGATAAAGTAAAACAAAGGTCACACCGTAGCTAAGTCTTAACGACGAACTCAATGATGACCTTGTATTTGACCTTACGCCTCAGTTTCCAAGTCATTTGAAGGTCTACCTTATTTTTTCATGTAGAAACACTTATTTTTGATACCGGATTCAAAACGAGCGGAAAATTTTCCGTATGGATTACAACTCAGCGACCCACAAAACGGGGGGGAGTAAGAAATTTCCACGATTTTCATCCGCCCTCTTGAATTCGCCATCGTTAGTTGACTCGAACTTAGCGACCTCCAAAACCACAGTGTAAAATGTCAGGACAGAAGAAGTCATTATTTGACCTCTATTTGACCTCTAGTGGTTGCCTCTATCTCATACCTTAATACATGTCCGTACGTAAAATTTTTCACTCTTTCTGATTCCGCAATAAAAAATGGGGATTTTCATTAAAAAAATGAGGTTCGCCTCAAAATAACCTCAAAAATGAGGTTCAAGGTCAATCCAAGGTCACCATCGGATTCCTTGCTCAAAGTCACTAAAGAATTAACCTTGACCTTTTTCCTGAAATAGAGTACTTTAGCAAACATTCAGCCGTCCCAGGACTTAATTGACACCCGGTATATCCATTTTTTAATTAAATTTAATGGAGTAAGCTTTTTTTTATTAAATGTACGTTGTTTCTAAAGTTCCGAGTGAAGAAACAGTTGGAAATGCAAACAGGATTAAATGAAGGAGTGTATTTGAGAGACCATTCTGCCAGCCTGAAGTTATACCAGTAAAACCAAAACTGCCATTTTTTGTTTTTTTTTTATCTTTACCAATTTTATCATCAAATCTTCACTGTTTCGTTTCTATTCTCCTGAGATGTCATCAACTATATTTTTTAGTTAAGGGCCTGTACTTTTTTGTTAAAACATCTATAGAGCATTAAACGATCAATATATCGATACATATAGTTTAGAAGTTATATAATAGTAATAAGGTCTGTCGAAAGACCCCGTCAAAGTTTTAAAATTTTGCTTTGTTGCTGTGCAAATTGAAAAAACTATTGCCCATTAGAGCATGCTTTTTTGTTGCGAAATTATGCATCTTTGGTCTCTAGGTTTTGTTCAATGTTGAAAATTACTATTATTCTGCACCATTTTGTAATGTTGTGCGATAGTAAATTTAATGTTTCAGAATATACAAATCATAGATGTGCCATTCATAAACATACAGCCACCATATCTTTCCTCGCTGTAAAATCAATTATGTCAAAACTATATTTTTTGTGAATTTAATTGATGCTAAAATACTGAATATTTTATCATGAAATTATTTGCGTTAATTTAGCGAGTAAAAAACTATTTATTTCCATAATATTAAGTCCTTTGCTTTTGTATAGATATAGATATAATTTCGGCAAAAATTTTGACGATGATATTCGATAGACTTGGCTACCTAGAAGTATTGTATTCACTTGTTTTCACTACGAGTATGAATTATCGATTTGGCGCTATAAAGCAAAATTTTTTATTTTTTCAGATTTGACCAATTCTACTTAATTTACAAAAAAAAACAAAAGTTTTTTTATTATTTCGATTTTTCCATTTACATTGCTTCGCAAGTCATGACAAATAAGTCACAAAATAATTAGCATGGAACAATTTGTTTAATTTTCCTATTTTAGTTATAACCAAGTCCGTATTAGATTTTTTTATTTAATGGCTATTTTTCTCCTAAATAGTTCTATAAAACTTAGTATATTATATATTAATATTTTAATGGTTAATCGATAGACATTTTACTCTAAAATGTACAGGATAGATATAAAAAAATACCAGTTGGCGGCGTCCACAGTTCACATTACTCAATTGTGTTCCACAGCAAGCACACAATGTCATCCTAGTACTGGTATGCCTTAGCTTTTATTCGAACTATTCAAAATTGCAAATGTACGACATGTTTGAGCGGCGAATTTAACAAAACTTAACTATAGAGTATCAAGCGTATATTTTACATATATAGGAAACCCGGAGTTTACTATTGATCATACTTCCTTAAAACAAACATGGTGTCCTGCCTTTTGGAATTAGTTATACGGGATTAGGCCAACCCTACCAAGTGTTGCATTTATCTGACAACTTGAGGAGCAGGCTCTATCGTAAAGTTTCACAATAGTTATGAATTGGGTAAAAGGTTAGGAGCGTACTCAGAACGTTTTGACATACGAGCGCTATAGTGTTGTGGTTAACAGTAACTTAAAGGATTCATCTCCACCATGGTTGAAAATGGAATTAAATCGTGAACATTTTCAATGGTACGATTACAATTTTTTACATATTTTCGAGGTTCGTGGATTATTTGGTGGCAGCAAGAGTTGCATGGATGAACTTAAGGTTTCGAAATATAGGGTGGCAGTTAGAATTATACATCAAGGACCACTTGCATATATAAAGTCGATGGTATGGTGAAGTTCAATCGAGTTATACGTAGTGTCATTCCAAGGACGAAAAAGTTCGTGAAGGGTGGTCCAGAGAAACTAGTACTGTTAATTCCGAAAACCATTGATGCTGTAGCGCGATACTGATAATTGCAAAGATAGTCATAGTTGACATAGGGTGAAGATTGAGTCAACCTTGCACATTTATGTGGGACCCAGCATACATTACAAGGTGATTGCATAAACATGTAGAATGTCAGAAAAAATATTGTTCGGCGATCCCACACAATTTGTCAATCGTTCGGTTTTGGTGAAATATAGGCTCGTGTCGATTGATGGATTTAGCTAATACGATCGCGGTGCTTCAAAAAATGTTATATGGCAGTAGTTGACAAGGTGATTGAATCGTGGATTTACGCGTAGTGAGCCGGAAGGATAAACAGCAGTTCGACTGTATGGGTGTCTCAAGATAGTAGCCGAATCCAACAAAATTTGTTCGCCCACGAAGCACTTCCAAGCAGATGATCGGCCTGGTTTATTTTCGGAAAAACTGTGACATGTCGCAACCGTACCACTAGAAAACGCAGAAGAGTAAGTTGTAAGAGGTGACACAACCATTTGTATTGCCAGTTTGTCGTCCAAGAAATGGAAGTAGAAATACAAAGCGCCGAAGACAGATCACTCTTCACCACGAGAACATGCGAGCTCTCACACATTCGGCTCACAACTGCATTTTTGACCACTCAAAACATCGATTTGATGAGTCATCCGCCTGTATAGTCCTGACGTGTCACCAATGACTTCTTTTCATATCCCGTACGATTAAATATAACAAATTGAGAGGTGGCTCAAAAAATCAGTAATTGTTCGACACTAGTGTAGAGAAGCAGTTGCATAGCTAGAATGCATGTAGGGTGGAGATACCTCAATCAGAGTTGGTTAAAAAAAGTGCTATCGACAATTGGGTGATCAAACTATGCAAAAGTGAAGTAGATTTCAGTTCATGCGGCGAATATTTTGAAAAACAGTAAAGCGATTTTCAATGATTAATATTTGTTTTTGTTCTCTAATCCCGAAATATAAAAGGCAACCCTCATACTATTCTTTTTGCCTTAATAGGAACTGCATTTTTTTGATATGTCCTTCCTAGCTGTGCACGAATGATGAGAATTTCGTAATTAAAAGCGTAGTTTTTTCTGACAAGGCGCGTTTTTTGAACAGGCAAAACTGGCATTATTGGACTACTGACAATCCCCGATGGATGATGGAGTATGGCACTCAACATCCTCAGGAAGTGAATATATGTGGTACGGCGTAGTCCAAGAAAGAATTATGGGTCCGTACTTCTTTGACGTGAACCGCAAGATATTTGGAGTTTCTTCGAGGCGACCATATTCCTAAACTTGTAAGCTTATATCCAGATGAGGAGCCTGATCTTTCGAGATCCTGTCTGTGCTTATTTAGATGAGGTAATTGCGAATCGTTGGATAGGGAAAAGAAGCCGATTTATTGGCTAGTCAGATCGTCAGATCTAACCCCCATTACTGTAGGTGGGGGTACTTAAAAAGCAAAGTATTCGTTACTAGACCGGCCAATTTACAAGAATTACAATCGAGAATTCTTCAGGAGATATATTGTGTACCTTCTAACGATATTGACCATGGTCAACAAGAATTTATTAATCTTCTTGATTATCGTCAGGTTCATTTAATTATTATAATTAAATTTAATAAAATTCAAAATAATGTTTTTTTAATTTTTATATTTAACTCGGCTAGTGTAACATTTTAACGATGTCTACGTCGAGTGTTACACTCTTACAATCAGCATGGTCGAAATTGTGTGAAGCCATTTTAAAAAAAAATTTCGATGACGTCATTTCTCGAATAACGATTACATCACATATCGTATGTCAAAACGTGTTTAAAACAAAATCGCCTTGTCCAATGATTTTTTCAAAAAACTCTCACTTTCAGAAATAATGAATTTATTCGTTATTTACATACATTATACATACGAATTGTGAAAGTCTCGACTATTTGAGGTCGATAAGGCCGTTATTACATTGTCAAAGATCTTTGATCAAATCTTTTATAAATTATTTTATCAAATATTTGAGATGAATGTCTGAAAAAATTTGGTTAAATGACATATTACACTGCATCAGATATTTGATCCAATATTTTCTATTCAAAATGGGGAATGTATGTAATTGTATGATTGTTTGTGCTACTGTGGTGTGTTTTTATGGCTACAATTTCAGAATTAAAAAAAAAAGTATTGGGCGCATAGAAAAGAATAGTTTATCAATAGTGGACCTGACAAGCAAAACTTCTTAGTTGCAGTTTAAATGTTAATTCTACGATTGTTATTGGATCAACTGTTTTAATTTTTCCAAAAGAATGCAGGTGATCCTTTGTAGAAGAATAGAAAAGGGGCCGATAACCACCAACCGTCAGCAAACCGTTGCATCGAGCAACTACCCTAGACCTGAACTTATTGAAAGAGCTGAGACAGATGGCAGGAATGCCAAAATTAATTTTGAATGGATGAGGCCACATTATAGGTGTTGATACTATAATTGTTTATTGCTAAAGAAATAACACAAATGAAGAAATTGTATTAGTATAGAGGAACCTCTACATCATTTTAGTCGAGTACAACACTGCGATTCATGATCTATATAGATCTATGATGTGACTGTTTAACAACACAAAAAATTACTTTAATTTTTTCGGTATATTTATGAACTTTTCAATCTTTCGAGATTTCTTCAATAGTCTTTGTACGTCTACACAATGGTACTAACAAATTTCTTTGTAGGCAGTTAACATATTGTTTTTATTTTATATATAACATTATACAAAATCAACGGTCTTTATACTCAAATAATAAAATTTTTGCTGTAGAGAATTAATTGATTACAATGGTCAGAATAGACATAATAAAGCTCTAAATATAATATTCTATTTATATTTCGTGCAATTTATTTTAAAAAATCCTGGTTATAAAGCTTTCAAATATGTAATGAAGTAGCTTAAGGCTTGAAAAATTGTGCAGCGTTTTTCACATGATTTTCTTCCAATTTGTCCCTCGTTTCGGCGCAGTAATTCCCACTTGTGCAGTATTCGCAGAGTTTATTTATAATCCCTAGACTTAAGTTGATAATTTTGCAGTAATTTTCTCCTCCGCTACCAACAACTGGTGCAAACTTATGCAAACATTGTCAGTTTCTCGTTAATCTCTTGAAACTGCTCATTAACCCATATTCGCTTTTTCCTTCGAAACACTTGGCAAACAGGAATGTCCTTTCATGTCCCTACAGTAATATATGAATCTAGTAGATCGTTGGAGAAAAACTCTTCAATGTATTTTGCATGCAAGCAAACTGTACGGAATATTTGCGTCTGTGTTTAGTATGTGAAAATTAAGTTTTTATAGCATCAAGAGACAATACATAGCGTAATTTAAATAGAATTTATTTCCAAGGCTATTATTTATAGTTTTCTTGGTCATTTCAGAATAACAACAACTTTAAATTTAAGGCAATAACCAGTTCTTAACAATGCACTAAATATTGAGTTCAATAAATTACCTGAAGACTAGCTCTAATAGACACTACAATAAAACAGAAATTTCTCTATATTTATTTATATATCCCGTAATTTATTAATTAATCTATGATCACGACTTTCTGTTAATAACAAACAGTTTCTTAAAATTGTCCAGTTACATTTTATTTGTGCTGCAAATATCACTTTCTCATCTATTACAGAGAAAAAGTTAAACTATAAATTTCCAATGTACCAAAATAAAAATAAAATAAACTAACCTAAAAATGTGTTAATTAGTTTATTTTCAAAGAAAAATTCTTTGATTTCATAAAACACAAAATATCGGTATCTATATATTTTTTTCATATTTAGTTCCTATCACGTACATTAAAACAAAAAAAAAATAGATTTGGAGATTTAGAAATGAGAAATTCACACTGAAGTTTATTTAAACTTTCAGCACCCTGGCGTAAACTGAGAGACAGAAAGCAGTGCACTTGATGATAAGACTAAAGAAATTCTGATGTTTCAGAGGTCACATTAAAGTCAAAAGGGATATAAAACATTTTAAGAAATATATATAACCGACTTTCATCTATAACTAAAAAGCTGAAAATAGTTATAACAAAATACAACTGTAGCAAATAAATAACAAATTCAATGTTGTTAAGTACCTACCCAGAAAGTAAAAAAATATAAGCATTAAAAGATGCTCATTCTGTACAAATTAATTACCTACTAATCTAGTATATTTTTGAAGTCGGTGCCAAGAAAATCTAAAATCCTGCATTGCGCACTTATCTACTGCTTCATCAAACAATGCAGGATTTTAGATTTTTTTGGCACCGACTTCAAAAATATAATAGATTGGTAGGTAATTAATTTGTACAGCATGAGCATCTTTTAATGTTTACATTTTTTACTTTCTGGGTAAGTACTTAACAACATTGAATGTGTTATTTATTTGCTGTAGTTGTATTTTGTTATAATTATTTTCAGCTTTTTAGTTATAGGTGGAAGTCGGTTATATATATTTTTTAAATGTTTTATTTTAGTTTTTTGAGCTCGAGTAGTTTTGATTCTATACCTTTTATTTTGTATGTATAACCTTAATAGACAGGACTAGATAACACCGAATAGCCCCAACATTACTCAATGACACATTTTCCTTAAAATTGACAGGTAAACAGTTTACCAACAAAATGTATTATTACGCGTTGACTTAATAACCCAAAATATATTTATGCCTTATTGACCACGCCATATAACCTTTTTTTTAACTTTTTTTGACAACTATAGATAATATCACTCCACCCTATATACCAACCATCCTGTACATATGACTGCCTACGGACAACCATAAATGTGTTAGCTGCCTTCTGTAAATTATAGGACGGAGTAGAATTCATCCCATATTTACGGAGTGAAATCCGTCCTATATTTCATTATATCCTTGTGAACTACCCTATAAATTATTTCATTTTTAACATTTTATATTATGACCCTGTATAAGATTAATTCCTCTCCTCACTATAAGCAACTTCTTATAGGCTATGAAATAAATATATTTTTAAGCACACTGTATAAATATAATTCATCTCCCGCATTTATTTCAAACATCCTGTATAAGATTTGTTTATGACCACATCATATAACAATTTTTTAATAACCCTATATAATTTTAATTCCACATTTTTAACTTTTTTAGACCACCAAACGTTCACTCCATCGTATATTCCAACCATCCTTTCTGTACTGGCAGACCACCATAATGTTTTTAATTGGCTTCTGTAATTATCATTGTACTCCGTCCTATATTTCAATCATCATATATATGTAACTCCTTCTATCGCTTTACTTTGTGATTTTGTTTGCTTTAACTAAACACCCGGTGTATAATCGCACATAATAGCAGTTTAGAGCTTGACATGTGTTGTCACTGAATTTTCAATTAGGACGGGAGAATGTGACACCAAAAGCACCGTCTTCGCAAAATAGAAAAATTTTCATTTAAATAGGTATTTGCCTAGTATACAAACAAAACGAGCTTGGAACTCATTGATTTAAGGAGTCGAAAATATTATGCTTTACCACCTATATGCTTGAGATGTATATAGAAAATTTTCAAGTTCGCCAGCAAAACTTCCAGTGTCTACAATTTCCGCACTATTACGTTGGAATTAAAATATTTATGGGAAAATGTCCATTACGTCACTTCGATGAAATTTTTATTAAAAATAATGGAATTAACGGCGATTTTCTGCAACACTGCAAGTTGCACGACGCAGAAAAGTATATGAAACCACCTAAAGATCTTCCTTAATAGATTACACGTTAAAAAATATACGCATCAATAAGAGGTTTTTGAAAAATCGACCAATCTGTCAGAGATATTGGTTGATTTTCATGCACGCATGAAAAGTGAACAAAACAATTTAATTGAAGGATTGTCTCGACATTTGTAGAAAAACAAGATCAAACTGAATTGACGAGACAAAATGATTTAAATTATTTGAAGAGAAACAAGAACAAGTTGAATTAAAACGACAAAATGAATTTTAAATAACTGAAGAAAAAGACAAATGCAATTTGAACAACTAATGCAAATAGTATCACAAGTTAATGAAACAGTTAATCAAAGAATGCAAATAGTAGAATCAGATATAAAAAAGATAAACGACGACATAAAGATAAAAATACGTACGATAAACATGTTCTCGAAATGGCTTGGAGCTGTAGGTGATGACTATTTACGAGAATTTTCGATGTAAATAAAAGCCCATTCTTGCAAGTGAAAGTGGAGCGAATATTAGTTTTATAATATATATATATATATATATATATATATATATATATATATATATATATATATATATATATATATATTAAACAAGATATATTAAACAAGACCATATTCATTCAAAACGGTTCGAAACAGTGGAAGAAATCACATACATATATACTTTCGTTTTGTATTGTGTTCTTCTTTGTGTAAAATGGGTGAATTTTGAAATTGTATGTTATGACCAAGGCATGTTCGCAAATATTTGACTTTTCAATTTATCGTTTCTTTATATAATTTTTGTGCTCGTTTATTCGAACCTTTATAAGTGTAGATGTTTCTTCAATATAAAATGCGTTACATTATTTGGTATAGTTTTAGTGCTACCCTGTATATATCAAATTTGCTGTAAATTCTCTTAGTTACATCAGTTTTGTTGTTAAACATTTAATGTCAAATTGTGTTTTACTAAATTTGTCATTACGAACCTTTTAATTTATTTCTTGTTCATTTGTGTTAAGTTATTACCATTGAAAACGGGGTCTGATTTAGGCCTAGAAACGCTTGGACTATTTGAAATATACAGATTTTTAAGCAGTTTTGGTGATACTACAGAATAATCAAATCCAGAAGCGAAACTCTCCGTTGCCGCCAGACCCAAATTTCTTTGCGCATGTACGACAAAGCCATTCATTTGAGGGTACGTTCAATGAACCCCAGAATTATGATGTATTATAATATTACTTAGAATTTAAAAAATGTACCCTATCGTCAGAGTAAAAGCAACAAAAATAATCCTATTATTCACAAAGAATCTGTTAAATAGATGTACTTACATATACACAATATTCAACTACATATCAATTATTAAACATAACCTAACTATGAAGTGAAATTTATGGTATTTAAAACAAAACAGTCCAATGATCGCCTTAGTAGCACTAAATATTATAAGATCTATTTATTATTCACAATTGCATCAGAACGAGGTATACAAGTATAAGGTCAGTTTGTCAAAAAAAATTAGAGAATTAAAATATGCCTTAAAAATATTGTGAGTTGGACCTATTACTTCCACACCATTTGAAGTACAGCTTTTGGTATATCACATATATATAAACACAAATCTTTATTTTCACACGACTTCTGATTAATTTTTTTTATTCAAATGCCTTACATTTTGCAAATATGTTGTTCCTCTTTTAATACGAATTCGTCCTTATATTTAATTTAAAGTTCCTCTCGGATATTGTTACTATCAAAGTAATGGCCGATTCTGTTCAAGGTCACGAAATCTTGACCCCAAAACATCAAAAGTTCTGACAAGAGTTTCGCTTCTGTGTTTATTCTGTGGTGATACTCCCAAAACAAATCAGAAAAAATTCAAACCCAAGATGCCACAACTATATCTTTCAGAAAACAACATTCGTTTTATTTCAAATCCGTCGAGAATTTTGGAGAGACTTTAATAGTTGGTTCTTGCTCAATAGAGTACTTACACGAATTTCTATTTGGGAATTATGGAAGAAGTATAATACCATTTTTCAAATTTCATTAGTTATGCCAACTTTTGCAATAAATTTCCATAGTAGTTTAAGTATACTTATTTATACAATGAGGGTGTCAAACTGGAAAAAAAAAATTGTTGCATTTACTAAGAGAGATTTAGTAGTAATTTTTTTGCCACTAGACTATATATATATATATATATATATATATATATATATATATATATGCCGCTTAACTTGGAATTACACCTTATAAAAAAGTTAATTAGGTTAACAATATTAACATTTCAACAGTCATATTTTCAAAATTGTAATTACAGTAGTGAAAAATGTAGTCTATGGTATTCATTTTGGGCGTTTTTCAATAAAGTGTGTATTTCCGATTTTTTTAATTATTTTTGACTTGACGTTGAATTTTGGGACACGTTGTTTATTATCCAGAACTAAACAAGTCTGGTCCTCATTTAAAATGAAAATTGGCCATTTTAGTCAAACTCATGTCGATTTCGCTTTGATACCTTAAGCAAGACGCTTCGTTTCATCAATAATATCAAGAAATGTCTCGCCAGGCGTAGAGCTCCAGAGCTGTTCTGAAATGAGACACTGTAAATTCAGCTCTACATATTGAATTAACACTTCCACATGAGTTATGTAAATTGGAATGCCTTTGTATAACTTATCAATCGCATTCCTCAGTATGTAGGCATGCGAAAAATGTACCCCGGACTTACTCAGCTCGCATAATTTGTGCAATTGCTTGTTCGAATCGAATTGACGTATACCTTCCACCTGAGCTGTTTTGATTTCCGGCTACATAAACTAAACGTGCATTCATACGATATCAATATAAATTATCATAAGCTGTGCGAACGGCTTAGCGTTTATGATGAGACAGCTAGGCAGAGGCATGAACAAGGCAGGCAGGCAGGCAGGCGAGCACACCATATCAACTTCGTGTACCTATCAAATGCAATCTGCTGTACGGCGCGTATCTCCATTGTGCAGTTTAATCACTCGCCATATTAATCTTTAGAATGTATCCCAGAACGGGAGGGTTTACTATGTAAATAGATAATAGTAAACGGTAAATAGCTTCGTTGTACAAACATGGATCTCATATCACGTACCAAAAGCATATTATGAGACGAGCGGGTGAACGCAAAGCTTACATATGTCGGTCGATGACTGCGTTATGGATATTTCCATCCCCTTAATTAATTCGAGAAGAACTATTAGTCTTTTCACCAACAGAGAGTCAACAGTGTTAATAGAACACAGAATCTAGTTCATGAGAATAATCACCTCAAATTTCTAGAAAACTCAAGAATATTTCAGAGATTCTATATCAGCCCCCAACTAACTATGATTTGTTGTGCTGATTTGCTGTGGTTTGTTGGAATTCCTTCTTAACGTTTCATCTGCAACTTGGCAGAGATTTTCAGGGGCGCGGGCGTATATCTTTGATCATTGAGGTTCTTTTATCAATGAGTATATCTCTATAAGAATCAAACCTGAGGGAAATTTATAGAAATAATTGACCATGTAATTTTCTATTTTTATACATTATTGCAGGTATGTATTTATTTTTCGTAAATATTACCTTATATAATACAAATTTATTCCTCTGAAAATTACAAACTTTAATATCTTCACTATTGTCGACTGGTTGACATCTCTTTACATAGTACCTTCCGAAAATTGTGAAAATAATAACGTTGATACTTACGCTCTTCTCTGTTATCCTGTTCCAACTATGTCGTTGTCTGCAATCTCGTTTCCCATTATTCCATTTCTAGTAAATCTATATCCTTACATTCCTTCTATAAGATGTCAATTGTCTTTTTCAACCGTTCTCTGTTGAACGTACTGCACCATTCTGACAACATACATCTAAATGCCGTTTTCCTATATATTTTTAAGCTTCCCGCCAAGATTTCCGTTCAGAGCAGCTCTCCTTTCTAACCTATATGACAAGTCGTATGAACCCTATCCTCTAATAGCAACATAACCTAACCTCTACGCGGCCCCCATCCATCCACGTCACAGCAACTCTACCCAATTGTCCCTAACCTCCATTACATTACAGCCTATCATCAGCATCCTAACCTCTACGCGGCCCCCATAACACTATAACTCGATTTATTATAAGATTCCTGGGAGAGGAGACTATTAAATGAATGTCAGTATAATTAACAGATCTAAAGAATGATGAAACTCAGGTCGTATACAATATAAGTTTGAATAATATTCAGAATTTTTTTAATACATATACATATTTAGAAAACAAGTTATTCTATTCAACAGTAAATGAGATTGGTCGAGCTAATAAGTGATGTTTAATGTGAAATAGTTTAGTTTAGGCAGTATCAAAAAAGTTCAACAGCGAAGTTGTGAAGGACAACTTATAAATGTACTTAACAAAATAGTTTCACTTTAGCTTGGCACCGACTTCATAAAAAGTATTTAATTGGTGTAGCAAAAAATATTTCATACTTTCATATTTTCTTTAAAGTCGGGTTTTGTTTCTTTTAATGTATTTATCTAATGAGCCTATTTAAAATTAGTTCCCACAGTGGCCCTGTGAAATCATCTATTACTGTTACGTCATCTTTTACCACTAGTAGAGAAGTTGCTAATAGTTCATTTTCATCAAATAACACCAAATTTCATTAGTGTAAGTAGTTCAAAAGTTGCGAGGCGCAACTTTTGACTCTGTAGATTAATCTTCTATGCCTACATTATTAGAGTAAATTAAGATAATTTTAATTGTACTCCAGTATTTTTTCATTAATTTTATTTCGAAAGATTCCATTCACTTCATAGAGTTTAAACACTGTTAGTGTTTATATTGAAAGTTAGTAAGTAATATTCTTATATCCACCACCGGAAAATAAATATCTGAAGTATCTCAATTTTAGAGTCTTATTCCTCATCCCAATACCAATATCGATACTCTAAAATTCTATTTTAATAGGGAATCGAGATGAAACTTATCCAATTGAGAGAACACTTTCAAGCTCTTATGGCATTTAAAACTTCTGGAACGGCTACCCAAAACAAACACGGAGGTGCACTGCTGAGTTATTGTTGGATGGGTTACACGGAAACGAAATTAGGGTTTATCCCGAACTTTATAGACACTACAGTAAATCTTATATAATCCTTATTTGTTTGGCCCATAAATGTCTAAAAGAAGCTCAACTATTTTATACGACAGCCGAGTTATACCAATTTACTATCCTTTAGAGTGACTTCCATAAAAAGAAAATTGGGTACTTTAGCTTCATCAAAGATGAAATTTTAGCGGTTTTTATCCTGTACGAAGGAGAGTGAAAAAATTGAACGAGAAAATTCCATCTACGTCGTTATAACTTGGCAGTGATAAGGAATGGTGTGGTGTTGGTTTACGCACAGTTTGACAAAAATTGTTTGGCAGGCAGACTAACGAGATGGACGTAGACGGTAATGGCACGTCATAACAGAGGCGAGTTGTGAAAATAGCACACTTGATGAAAAGCACATTTCGGATTTGTTATAATAAAGACGTGGGGCTTCATATTAAAAAGAAGCTTCTCTGAAAAATACACATAAACTGATACAGTAAGCATACAAACAAGTAAAGAAGATTTAATGCTTCTTATAAATGCCTCAAAATTGCAAAGAAAACTGCATTTATTAAGAAATCTCCTAGTTTCTAGGACCTAGAAATTCGAAAATGTTTTCTATATACCGGGTTTTGAGCAATAATATACGTCACGGACTAATGGTAACATATTACTATTTATATACAGGGATTTCATTTCCCAACAGTTTCAACCCCTGAGCGGGGGTCAAATAAATGGAGTAATAAACTTATATGTTTTTTGATTGACACAAAACAAATAGATACAAGAAAGACAACTCGCCTTCAAAAAGAACTAAATTTCACTATTTTAGAATATAAGGACTAAAGAACTAAATTAGAGATGTTCTATATCGCCTAAAATTGAGCAACCTATCTTCTTGTTGAGCAGATAGACAAATAACTCGGTAATAGTTTTTATGTGTGATGGCACTGAAAACCACACAACACTTGATCCCCTTACTATCCATGTTTAACACAAAAAACTATCTGAATTAATATATTATTACCTAAAGTTTACTGTTTACAAAACACAAACGTGGAGTAAAGCTCAGTCTTTTACTTTTAAAATGATCTCTTTTCCTATAAAATATATTTTTTCAGAAATAATAAAATAGGATTTCTAAATTCGTAACTAGGCCTATTGCCGCATTTTACCAGAGAAGTAGGAATTAATTAAGTAAATAAGTATATGTCTAAATTAAATAAATTAATATTAATATTGAACATTACAAATTGAAAAAAGTGTAAAATTTGTTGTTAACCAACTTGCAGAAAGGAGGTTAACAATTCGTATGTAACTTTGTATGACGAGCGATTATTCAAAAACAGCTTGAGCAATATTGATGATTTAAACTGCCTTATATTAAGGACCATTACAGAAAGGTCTCATATAATGGTCTATAATATGAGATTTACGATTTTTCAAAAAAAAAGTAAATAAGGGTGTAGATGTCAGTGAATTTCAATTAATCTTCATTGTTTTCTCTAAAACCCCTCAGGAATTTTGAATATTTTAAATTGTATATTTTTTTCTAATCTAAATCGGAAAAATATATAAATAAAAAAACCGTAAACATCATGGTAAATGTCAAATTTTCATCATACTATCTAGTTTAAATTTCAAGATATGCCATGAAAGTATATCGTACAGGCTTTCATTTTAATTCGTTTCAAGTAACTTTCTTTTAGAGACGAAGTTAAGTTAGGGGGCTTATAGTCACGTGAAATGGCAGAAAATATGTTGTTAGTTTAGCGAACCAAACATTTGTTATGTTGGCGAACTCTTCTATATGGTATTCGGTTGTAGGCGGGTGCGTGCGTGCATGTGACATTCTGTGGTACATAAGCAGTTGTATACATAGGATTGTTGAAATATAATTTGTAACTGAATTAGTTATACAGTGTGGTTCTTAAAAATATTGTATTGGGTGGCACATAAGTAGTTGCGTATGCAAGCTGGTTGATATAAGAGTGGAGCAAAACTATATTTATACAGAGTGGATATTTGCGTCATAGAACGGAGAATAATTACAGTTATACAAAAGGCTATAGACAGTTTCAGAAGCAGTTGAATAATACAGTTATACAGGGCGGTTTAAAAAAGTTATATAGTTTGGAACATAAGTAATTGCTTATACAAGGAGTTTGAAGTAAGGGTGGGGTAAAATCATTGATATTCAGGGTGTATCAAAAATTTGTTATATAAGCATAAACAGTTAGGATATTTGAATAACAGAACGTAGGACGGGGTATAATTACAGACATGAGTTCAAAAATAATTTGGTCAAGTGCGAGTTGGCCTCGCGTACCACCTTCAAGATTCTAATATTCCAGTTTCAGACCAGCAGGAAATGAGTGCCTTTTCTTATATTTACCCTAATATCTTTTAAAGGAAGCGTATTAAATTTATAAAAAATATACACTTTGATTTTCCACACGTAGACCTTTTATTTTATCTGTTTCAAGATTCCCTTGATTTTTATAAGAATACGTATGTATTTAATTTTATAATTTGAGCGCCAAAAATTAACGTTATAGTTTTATTTTACTAATAGACTTTCAGGGAAGCCTTTTATAATATATTGTCTGAATTCTGAGGCTCTGTAGATTGGAAGATAAAGGTCAGAATAGGTCAAGTTTTAAAATATAAATTATTAAATCTGTTATTCAAATTATTTAAAAATATATATAAAATATAGTTTTCAAAATTTAAATAATGTAGTTTCTAAAGTGGGAATTAAGTTGATGTTTAATATTTTTGTTAATATCTTTTAAACAAATGATATTTCACATAATGAGCCTTTTATCTGATATATTAAATGATGCGTTTGAAAATTGAATTTTTATTTTCCATTTAATTATTAAATTAATTTATCCCTAAAATTACTATGGGGTTTTTCTAATAATTTTTTTATAAATTTCAAGAGAGCCCCAGTACCCTTAATTATTTTCAAAATTTTAGGTAGTATGGTTTCCGAAATAAAGCGAGAAATGAGAATTTTTTATATTTTTATGTTAATATCTTGTAAACAATTAAACAATTTTAAAAACATGAAAAATATATATTTGTATTCCTCATAATGAGCCCTTTCTTTTGATGTATTCCATGATGCGTCAAAATATTTTTTTATTTTCCGTTTAATTTTATAATTTGGCCCTCAATATTAATATTAGGGATTTCTTCGTATTTTTCCTGTGGTTTCGGAGATAAGGGAGGGGGGAATGGGTAAGTTTTTTCATATTTTTGTTAATATATCTTAATTAATTTATTTTAAAAATATAAAAAAAATATATTTGTTTTCGCCATAATGAGCCCTTTCATTTGATATATAACATGATGGGTTAGACACAATTTTAATTTTATATTTTTTCTCCTTATTTTTAAAGTAAACTTCAGGTCAGACCCTATACCTCTATTTTTTTTCAAAACTTTACGTTTTATCGTTTCGAAGATTAGAGGGGGGAAATGGGTAAATTTTGGTATATTTTCGTTAATATCTTTTTAACTAATATTTTTTTAAATATGAAAAAATACATTTGTGTTACTCAGAATGGGACCTTTCATTTGATGTATTACATGATGCGTTGGGGAAAAAAATATATTTTTAAATTTTCATTTATTTCTATAATTTTCCCCCCAAAATTAATATTAATCCTTTCTCCTTACTTACTGTGATGTGATAGAGGCAGAGATCCGGAGTGATTTTAGAAGTATATTGTAATACGGAACCCTAAAAATTAGAAGCAATTGCATTTACCGGGTGCATGAAATAAATGATAGAGTAAAATTATAGTCATAAAATCTGGTTGTTATATAGGGTACACCATGAGCAGCTGCATAAATGGAATACTAGTCATATGGTGAGAGATAAAATCATTGGTATACAGGAATAATTTAAATAATACAAAAATAGAAATAGTGTGGAGAGGATTTATACTTATACAGGGTAGTTGTAAAGATGTCAATACCGTTGTAATATTGTGTTGAGTTGAATTATAGTTGTACAGAGTGATTCAGAAAATGATAGACTAATAAGTTATATAGGGGTGACCAATACACAAAAGCATATAAAGTATGGATGCAATATAGAGTGAATTCGAGTTAAATTTATACAAAGTGGTACAAATAATAAAACAAATAAAAAGTTAAATTATATTTGGAAAATATAGACACAGAATAAAAATTAGAGGGGAGAAAGAGAGAGGTAGAAAGAGAGAGATAAGAATACGTTAGAATTTTCAATTGAATTGAACCTTAAATCAGATAAAAAAGAAGATATGTCTGAAACTAGTGATTGATTGCACACGGTTTCATTTTAAGTCAGCTGATGTCGGTTCTTTTTTTTATATAAATAATATGGGATATGTTTACCTACATCTTTTTTCTTCTTCTTCAAACAACATTTACAAGTTAATTCAACGAATCACTATTTTTGAAATAATTTGTCCTAATTCTCCCGGAGCCAGGAAAATGTACTGCTTCCTGCGAGAGTTATCTGCCGTGGTTAAATAAAGAAATAAAACAATTAACTAAATATTACAGCTCCAGTAGTAGCTGCGAGATAAGGTTCTTTAGTAATCTAATTAATTCTGTTGAATTAGTAAAAAACTTTGTTTTACATATCACGTACTTTTCGTATTTGTATAAAACATTTCACGTCTAGCAAATTAGCTTGTGAGTTCTGAATATGTTAAAGAGATGCGTATCATCATAAATTGACATTTTAGACTACTTGCTACTAAATATATATTACTTTTTTTACTACTTCTCTGAACACTGCATTTTATAATAGTTGTAAAAAGTTCCGTAATATAATAGGAGTTGCAGGTTTTTACGAATAACATTATTTTCTTTATCAATTCAGAAACTTTAGTTTCGTTCCTTCTCCTCCAATAATCCTCATATTTATTTGTACCCGCCATAACACATAACAAAGTCTTCACATAAGCAGCACTTCGATAATTCCCGTTATCGACCCTCCCTTATGTATCCAGAAACTGTGAAAAGACAGATAACCGAAAATCTATAATTTTAAAGCACGTTTCTGAGAGAAGGAGATTCACCGAGATAGCTGATATGGTAAAGCGAGCATTCTCTATTGGCGTCTCATGTATAGGGGCAGGTTGTAGAATAGGAAAAATCGTTTTTGTTATAATCCGCTCATTCAGATAATAAATAGCTAAAAAGTGTTCTTTTTATACTTATCTAAAGATTTTGGTGTTCAAGAATGTTTTGATGTTTCTGAACAAAAAGATCTAATTACTCATAACTCTTTCTTACTTTTTGAGTTATTTTAGTATTCGAAATAGCTATTGTTAATTAAAAATTTGTAATTGTTTCGTCCTACTTTCATTAAGCAATTGTAGAACAATCTATACTAACCCTAGCTTTATGCAACAAAATCACTTACACAGTTCGTCAAAGATTCCATAAATATAAACTATCGTTTCTGTACCACATTTGTAGAAATAGTTCCTCAGGGTGACTAGTTGTAATTGAGTTGACTTGGGATGCTGTATAAATCCCCACAACTCTTATTTGATCCATTTTTTTAGAGCTAAATTGTATCTTATACCAGCCCGCTATAGTACACATCACGTAATGGCTTCATATCTTTTAAAGGAAGCGTTTTAAATTTATTAAAAATAAACACTTTCATTTTCCACACATCAACTTTTTAGTTTATCTGCTTCAGGATTCGCTTTATTTTTATAAGAATACATATGCATTTAATTTTCTAATTTCAGAGAAGCCTTTTATAATCTACTGTTTGAATTTTGAGGTTCTCTAAATTGGAAGATAAAGGGCAAAATAGGTCAAGTTTTAAATTATAAATTATTAAATCTGTTATTCAAATTATTTAATATTACAAATAAAATATATTTTTCGAAATTTAAATAGTGAAGTCTCTAAAGTGGGAATTAAGTCGATGTTTAATATTTTTGTTAATATCTTTTAAACAAATGTTTTAAAAATATGATATATTTGTAATTTACATAATGAGCCTTTTATCTTATATATTACATAATTGAAAATTGAATTTTTATTTTCCATTTAAAATACATTTGTATTCGTCATAATGAGCCCTGTGATATGATATATTACATGATCCCATAGAAACAAGTTTAATTTTTTTTGTCATTTAATTCTATCCTATCCTATCTATCCTATCTTTTGTCCTATCTACCCAAAATCAATAGTACGGGGTTTATCCTTATTTTTCAGTAAAGTTCATGTGAGGGGCACACCTCTATTTTTTCATATTTTTGAGTCTTATAGTTTCGGAGATAAGGGGAGGAATAGGTAAATTTTTAAATATTTTTGTTAATATCTTATAAATAATTTATTTTAAAATATTTAAAAAATTAATTTGGATTCGTCATAATGAGCCCTTTGATTTGATATATTACTTGATCCGTTAGAAACAATTATAATTTTTTATTTTCCCTTTAATTCTATAATTTCCTCTCGTTATTTTGCAGTAAAGTTCAGGTCAGACGCTATACTTCTATTTTTTTTCAAAATTTTACAGCTTATGGTTTCGGAGATAAAGGGGGGGGGATGGGTTATTTTTTTTATATTTTTGTAATATCTTTTAATTAATTTATTTTAAAAATATGAAAAAAAAATTTTCGTCATAATGAGTCCTTTTATTTGATATATAACATGATAAGTTAGAAACAATTTTAGTTTTATGTTTTCCATTTAATTATGTAATTTGACCCCCAAAATTAAAAGTAGAGGTTTTTTATCCTTATCTTTCCAGTAAACTTCAGGTCAGACCCTATAACTCTAATTATTTTCAAAACTTTACGTTTTATAGTTTCGGAGATAAGGGGAGGGGAATGGGTAAATTTTAAAAATTAGTTAAAATGATATTTAAATTTTTTAATTTTCATATAAATGGTTTCTCCTTATTTTTCCTGTAAAGTTCGTGCAACATTCTATATTTCCTATTTTTTCTAAATTTTAGGCTCAGTAGTTTCGGAGATCAGGGGGGAATGGTCGATTTCTTTAATTCCCCCCCCCCCCGAAGTACCCCTAAAATCAAAATTTCTTCTTTTACGATATGTACTCCTGATCGGGTCACCAAACTATACATTGATACCAAATTTCAACCTCTTCCGTCCAGTAGTTTAGGAAAAAATTGCTGTGATGTGACACAGGCAGATATCCGGAGTGATATTATAAGGGTATCCGTATACTGTATATACGGAACTCTAAAAAAAGTAAACACAAAATCAGATGTAACTAAAAAATTACGCTAAATTAGAAAAAACGAGGATATATATATATATATATATATATATATCAAAATTCTTCCGATTAATGTAATAAGGACCTTCTCCAACACACACGACACAGCTGTTCACAGCACATTACAGATAAATAATAAATCTACACACTGTAAGCATATTAAGTGACTTAGTGACATTTGTTCTTATTATGTAGATTGCCAGTCAAAACTCCCATTCCCTCTTTAGTATCTTTTGAAGGATTATACCCTTGACAAGAGAAGGGAAAGGACAGGTAATGTACATCTTGAGCAATGATATGAGTGCCGGATTTTAGGCGGAATGATGCCCATTTCCTTAATTTATTAAATGAATAATTTGTGATTTCTGAATGAAAGAGGATTCAATACTTGCATTGTTAGCATAGTTTATTATGTGACATACAAGTCATACAAGACCCTGCTGGTCACGTTGCATCGCTTCATACGCACGCTTTCGTCATTTTCCTCTTGCTGTACGCTTGCATGCATCTTGCATATGAAATAAACCTCAACTGTGTCCACCCGTCATGCAGCTTATGTTGTTCTTTGTGAAGTATAGTTGAATTGTCAAATTGTATTTTATGGTCTGGGTCCCATTCAAAACGAAAAATAAAAGAGTCTGCCATAATTCTTTTAAATGAAGCCGATTGTATGGCTTCTATTTCTGTAGAATTCAATCGTCCCTGATTACCGATAATTAAGGGAGAAATTAATAACGGTCTTCTCCTTTTGAACAACCCAGTATCGGGATAGTTCATAAGGTTTTTCCTAGTTTTTCCCTTATGACGTTAATGGGATCACTGAAACAGCAGAATTCTTTGAACACAGTTTTGGCGAGGGCGCTATCTTATAACAATGTCGTACCTAGGTACGCCACTTAAAAATTCTAAAGACAACCCATTCAAATTCTTCCAACTTGAAAGCTGTTTAACTATAATACATGATCTTTACAATTTTTGTGCTACCTGCATATTTAAAACAACAAATTTTTCTTATGTCAACTTAAATGTCATAACTCAAACATTCGATTTGCAATTTACATTTTCAATACATATTTTAAAGCCATTGACAACGAACTCAGAATCGACTTTAAAACGTTTGGTTTTTCTTTCAATATTTCATTTGTGGTGTCATTTCCCAAGTAAACATAAAAATAATTAAATAAACTAAAACAAAATTATATTATTAAAATTAATAAATTGTAATCAACAATAAATTAATCAAATAACATCATTCTGATTTTAGTTGACAAACCATATTTACAAAGCAATCAAAGTTGCAAATTTGTGAAAGCCCAATAAATGGGGAATATAATTTTTTCTAGGTTCTATTTCAATAGCATTGCGATGTGGAATAACTTTAGGGACGGTCCCAAATTTGTTAGTTTTTCGATTAATTTAGTTTAATCTTTGACATTCGAGTCAATCCATCCATTTCTCATCAAGCAAGCTAGCAGCACTTTTACTGTTGGTTGTTGGGCATTGACAGTATGAACATAAATAATGACTTTTTTATTATATTTTATTTAATGAATGAACCAATATTATACATTAATTATACCATTGCACTGAAGTTTGTCAGTAGCTATAAAACAAAACAAATATAAAGAAAATCACTTCAGGGACAGGGGAGAAAATGGTACCGAACCGTTTTGTCTTTGCATATTTAAATAAAGATAACATATAGTTGTAATTATATTTTTTTAGAGGACCGTAACCTGTAAACTGTAAGACTAAACAATAAACAATTTGAAACAAAAAAAATATAAGTTGTTAGTATCGTCAATTATTTTGCTAGTATTAATACTAAATTTGTTAATGTTAAATCAAGTGATAAACAACAAAGTAATTCCTTACACCATCGAAAAAAACCTGCGCATATTTTTTTATGAAAACAATCGGGGCTTGCAAATAAAAAACTTAGATCCAAAATCGTCACCTCGAAAAGGTATGGACTTCATTTCCTACCCACCTAAAGACGTTTTAAAATGTGTGAACTTTGAGAAAGAATAAATAGAGCGTTAAATTGCTTACTCTGTTTTTCGAACGACCTAACTGGAAAATAACCGCCCACTTTTATATGAAGCTCCCTCGTACGAGAGGGCGTTATTCTCAGTCAGGATTATATTACCCATACGATTGCGTTTCTTTTTCCACATTTCCGATAGTAGTGCGGTTACAGTTTCCGATTTCTTTTTATAGCCCTGCCGAAGCAAAAGCCCCGAATAGAAGGTTTAACAACGGCGTACATGGAAGGAGATATTCTAAAGGCGAAGTGTATCTCTGACGCAGCTGATCCCCCGCCGATTCTGACTTGGTATATCAACGGTCAACCGGTGAGTATTAACTTTTTTATCGCATGGAAATGCTATTAAATCAGGGATTTCCGGGATATGCTAGAATTTTCTGCATTATAGAGAGGCTATGAGAAACCGTATTTCCGACATTTATGTTGAATAATTCATTATTTAATTTTCTTGCAGTCGATGACCGTACGATCGGTTGTGTATTTACAAACATAAAATGACTAAATTCCCGACATCTGTTTAATAAAAAGTATGATTTACCTTTTATATAAATACTAATGGTTAAAGAAGATATATCTTTATCAAGCTGGAGTCATTCCAAGCAGGTAAAACATGTAAATGTACTAATGATACAGGATACGTATGAAGATGTACCTACAAAATATCATTTCCTGTGGATAAAGAGCATGTCTAGACTCTTATCTCGCCAACTCAGTAAGAATGAACAAAAGAAGTATTTCTGTGATAGATATCTTCACTATTTTCATTCTGAGGAGAAATTGGTTAAACATTCTGAGGATTGCTCTAGAATAAATGAGGCAGCTATAAAGATGCCTGAGGAGGGGAAAAATATTTTGAGCTTTAAAAATCATAAGAAGAAGGAAAAGGCTCCTTTCATCGTTTACGCTGATTTAGAGTCAGTCCTGTAACGGACAAATAACTCTAAGGAACCACAACATCACATTCCAACTGCTGTTGGATACTACTTGAAATGTTCTTATGATGATACTCTTTCGTTTTATCGAACTTATCGTGGAGATGACTGCATGCAATGGTTTGCTGACCAAATGGTTAAGTTGGCTGAAGATATGGCTCCAGTATTCTAGTGTGCATATGATATGCAAATGACATATGCCCAGGAACTTGAGTTCCGGAAAGCAACACGCTGTCATATCTGCGAGAAAGCCTTTCGAGTTGGAGATAAGCGTGTTCGCGACCACAATCACCTTATACCAGAAAACAACTATACAGGGGCTGCACATGAGGGATGCAACGTAAACTATAAAGATAGCCACGTAATTCCTATAGTTTTTCATAATTTCAGCGAATATGATGCACATTTTATCATTACGGATATTATCACGCGAATGAAAGGAGCGATCGACTTACTTCCAGTCACCAAAAAGAAGTATATTTCATTTATAAAACATATCGATGACTATCCAATCCAATTCCGCTTCCTTGATTCCTTCATAGAGTTCCTAATTTGAAACCACAGTTTCCTTTTCTGCCTAGGGATCAATTTAGATTACTAACGATGCAAGGAGTGATGCCTTATGACTACATTGTTTAATTTGCTCGATTTTATGAAGGAATTTACCTCCAATAGATAAATTCTACAACAACTTGGAGGATATACCCTGCCCTCGCCGTCCTTATAGTCGAGCTCAACAAGTTTGGAGCACTTTTAGATGTCAGAACATTGGCGAATACATCGATTTCTATATGAAGACAGACATACTTCTTTTAGCTGATGTTTTCGAACAGTTTCGTACCAACTGCTTACAGACTTATGGTTTGGATCCAGCTCATTATTATATTTTACCGGGCTTCACATGCTATGCTGAAATATACCAATCAAGATTTGGAGCTGCTTACCGATCCCGGACATGTTTCTGTTCGTCGAGCGAGATATAAGAGGCGGTCTTAGCCAAATATGCACAAAAAGACGGGCTACGGCAAATAATCAGTACGTCAATAATTATGATCCATCGAAACCTAAAACGTTTCTTATGTACTTTGATATTAATAACCAATATGGGTACGCTATGACTCAGCATCTACCTTATGGAGGTTTCAAGTGGACTGACCAGAACATTGACGTCACATCTATCCCAGATGATGATGACGCGGGATATATTTTAGAATATCCAATTCTTCTGTATATTTCTTTTTTATTATTATTCATTTTTTCAAGTTGTATCATAACCTAAATAAATATAACAGTCCACATCTTCCTGTTCTTAATTTTTACAAATGCACTTACTACAGATAACCTTTTTTCTCTGTTAACATTATCTGCAGTTGTGCGATAAGAACGATATCGTCTTCTAAGTTCACTGAGCCTTCTGCCTCTTGGAATAATATGTTTGTAAACTGTTATCCAAAATTCATAGCTAACTGCTCCTACTTGAAAGAAAATTTCATTCTTTTGATAAAACCAAGTACTTAGGTTGGTAAGTAACTTGAAAAGTTTGCCCATTTAATAAGGGTTCCAAAATGATATAACACTTACTCTATTATTTATTAAATTGTGAATGTATATTTTTTATTATCTGTCAATGTATTTATCCCTTGGTTAACAACACGGACCAAGTAAAATACAGTTCTGTAACTTATTTTGGAAACCTCAGTAACAAAATACACAGAATTTTATCATCTCAAGATATAAAAGTCAATTTCAGTGATCAAACTTATTATTTAATGCTAATGACAAATATATATATATATATATATATATATATATATATATATATATATATATATATATATATAACAGGTCAGGAGTTTATAAGCTTATATGTTCGGACTGTAATAGCTTCTGTGCTGGAATGACTACCACATTTTTTTCTACCAGATACTCTAAACATTACCGTTCTTATGGATTACAAAAAACAGATTTAACCTTTTCTAATCACGTAATACAAACAGGACACATTTTTCCTTGAAAACACGGTAATTTTAGATTATAGTAGAAATTATTATCAAACATCTTTCTTAGAACAAATCCAAATTTTTATATTTCACAAAAATTCTTCGGATTTATTACTTAAAGACCAGATTATCCTTCAAATTTCAAATGGTTTAGTTGCTTAATTTTTTGTCATTGATGTGCATACTTTTGAAAATGACGCCTGGGGCCGGATTTTTTAAATCATACTATGCGACTAAAACGGTCGTATGCGACCCTGCCAGCGTACACGATGTATATTCCGTTGGTTCGGTCGTATACGATTTTCGAGAAACCGATTTCTATTAGTTTTCATTCGACTGACGTCAACCGTCGAGTAATAGAGCGTTCTCGTGGTTTCAAGAACGGGGCCCCGAGCGTCGAAACTATACGTGACTAGTTTCGACTAGCGACGTATTGTGAATAAATCCAGTGATTGAAAACAAAAAAAAATAGTTTTATTTGATCATTATGATTGACTATCACAAAGTAACAGCTTCCACAATTCAATTTTTGTCTACCTGATATTAAATAATCAAGAATTTATGACACCCTGTATAGAGATAGAGCTATAATGACAACAGATCTTGTCAAATAAACATCAACATGACAACTTCAAAGTCAATTAATCAATCAATTGACAATTGCAAAAAATAAGTCAAGCGAACTAATAATCTACAAAATTGCTTCAAAAAGCATTGCTGATAAGAAATCTGTTGTATTTGAACCGAACAGTCAAAGAAGAAAGCAGATTAATAAAAATTTGGTAAAATCATACTTGCTATACATTATTATATACCTGTAAAAATGCAATTTTCATTCCAATCAATAATATTAAGAACAAATCATGCATCATAGAGCATATTAATTCAACAAATGTACGTGCGGGGAATAATTAAATGCTGATTTGCCGTAGGCGTTTACAAATTGAAATTAATCGAATTCATGAGGATTATAGCTAACAGAGTGTACCATAATTAATAAATACGTCAGGGTCAATATTGAGTCGCGTTAGATGTCCCAACTTAACAATTGCTGCTCTATAATATGTCCTATTGCAGAATTGTGTTTGCAGAAATTCTCAGTATCTTAGTGTTTGCGTTGCATTGGGATTTCGGTAATGTGCACTAATGTCTAATCAAATTAATGAAAAGTTGCACCTAGGGTTAGAATACAGCTAGTGAACAGTATGAAGACAAAGAAGGATACGGGGCGAATTGAGAGAGAAACTTATGGTGAAGCAAATAAAATTATGGTCAAATTATGTTTTTTTTTTGTAGATTATAATTCGTCATTTGGCATTTTCTACAATTCCTAGAAATTGCTGAAGAATTGATGTTAAGTGTAAAAATAAAGGTCCGGTGCTGGTGTACCTACTTTTGTGTTTATACAAAAGTTGGAATGATTCAAAAATTTTAATTATTTCCTGAAGGATAGTTGTGGCAGAGTCAATGTTTAAGCACTTTTTGGGAAATAACACTCTAATACACGTAAATAAGGTATATTTCCTAAAGTTACGTGCTCTAGATCAGACTCCTTTGTCAATGGCAAATAATCTAAGAAAAAGGCACAATTCTAAAATTTAAAATTAAAATGTTTGTCAATCGTATATATCATATAATGATAAAGTTCCTTAAAAATTGAAAGAATTAGACAGGGGTGATCTTTAGAATTTTATGGGGCGCTCCTAGGTGCGACTTTGTTATAAAATCGAAGAATATTGTTGATTCAGTGATCTCATTAAAATCGTAACGGAAAACCTAGGAAAAACCTTATGAACTATCCCGATATTGGGTTATTCACAAGGACGACCATTAGCAATTTCTTTGCTAATCATCAGCAACAGGAACGATTGAATTCTAGTGATACAATCGTTTTCAATTAACAAAGTTAAAGCAGACCCTTTAGTTTTCGCTTCTTGTTGGTTTCTTCTTTGCGTAATATAAGTGAATTTGGAAATTGTATTTTATGACCAAGGTCCCAGGCATGTTCACAAATTTATGATTTTTCAAACTTTCGTGTTTTAATGTAATTTTTGTGTTCGTTTATTCGAACATTTAGACATTTCTCCAACATAAAATTTTATAAATGCCATTTTTTGTATTTTGGTTGTGTTTTTTTGGTTTTGTTTTTGATATAACTGATTCTAGTGTATTTCTTGTTTCAAATGATGTTTTAATATTATATCTGTATGTATGGTATGGTTATTGTAATAATGTGATTATCTTGGGAGTCAGTGTTGTTTGCTGAAGTTTGGTGTTGATTGTTAGAGACCGTTTTGTATTCGATTTTGTTTAACTATTAATGAATTTTTCTGGGTAACTATTGACAGAAAGCACATTTTTTATAAAAGTTTTTTCTTCATTAAATGTATAAGTAATTCATGGAAGTCTTCAAGATTATATTCCCAAATAATGAATATATCATCAACATAACGCCACCAAATCAAAGGTTTAATCTGTTTTGAATAAATTGTTTGTTCTTTTAATGTTTGCATAAAAATAATGCTTAAAGCAGCAGACACACAGAAACCTATTGCCATGCCAAAATCACCCCTTTTCCTACAGGGTGTTCTTTAAAAAATTGTGAAAATAACATTCACAATATGTTAACAACTCAAAATTTTCAAATGAAAAATCACCATTTTTTTGTCGGGATCTTATTCAGCACTAAAAATGAAGGTAAGTTTGTATATTAACTTTCGATTAAATTATGAAAAATAGTTTTTCGCACAATAAAATATGATGCCGACACGCATCAATTACTCTAACGAAGATTACTTCAATATGGTTATGATTTATGAAGAGAGTAATAAAGTCACGAACATCTGAGACATTTGCTGCTAGATATCAGACAAAGCAGTTGGCATTAGAGAAAACAAATAAACGAATAATAGGCACTATTAAGAACTTCCGATCAATCAAACAAACAATTAAGAAAAATAAGTCTGTTGTTGATGACGCCAAAAGTGAAATTTCAACTTTGGCTTACTTTCAAGCTTATCCGAAAGCAAGTATTAAGCAAGAAGACTTGGTATTTTCTAAGAGCTCCATTCATAGAATATTGAATAAGCTCAAATTTCATCCATAGTCCTTTTCCTTTAGAGCAAAATCTTAAACAAATTTATTTTCCAAGGCGCGTAAAATTGTGTGAAGTTATTTTAACATTGTTCCAAGGAAACCCCATTTATTTTTGGACAATATTATTTGATCAAATGAGGCAAAATTCATCAAAAATGTTTTTTAATAGGCACAATTCCCATTACTGGAGTGACTCTAATCCTCATGAGTTCCGATGTAGAAATTTTCAAGAGAGTTAGCAGTTAATGTTTATTGTGGGGTAAGAAACGTCGGAGTGGTAAAACTACATTTTTATGAAGAAAATTTAACTGGTGATTTTATAAATATGTTTTACCTATTGCTTTATGCCTGCTTTTTAATTTTTATTGGTGAAGGTTATTTAAATTATTTACGAGATCTTGAAGGCAAGTATCTGGAAAATTCATAGTATTAGCGTGACAGGGCACCTTCCCACAATGGCTACTTAATGAACAACTATTTACAAGAGGTTTTTGTTGACCAATGGCCACCTCGTTCGCCTGATTTGTCAGTTTGGATTATTTTATATGGAGTGCAATAAAAAATAAAGTTTATGTTAGTCCTTTAACGACCACAGAGGATTGTATGCAACGAGTGAGAAATGCATTCAGTATTCCGTATTCTCTAGATAGTATTATTCCATTAATTGTTTTCCGTGATTCCCTCTGCTTCTTTGTTACTTTATTACACTCGCTATTAGGATATTGAAATAATCTTCCTTGGAATAATTACTCCTATTACGCTTCCTGTAAGCATAATGGGCAATTTTGGAAAACAGTGACATTTCGTAGCCGACGAATTATTTTTCTAGTGGCCACGGCTAACTTGATTTTTCGAGTAAAGTTGACATCATATTTTAATTTGCGAAAAACTTTTTTTCGTAATTGAATCGCAACTTATGAGGTTTAAATATAGGGAACGTAATACAAAGTTGCCTTCATTTTTAGTGCTGAATAAGAACCAGACAAAAAAATCGGAATTTATATTTGAGTTTTAAGCCAATGTCATTTTCACTATTTTTTCAAGAACACCCTGTATAATAAGTAGTGAATTTTTCAGCGCTGTTTGCTGGCCTGGGTCTTCCAATAAGAGATGCCAAAAAACAGTTTTAAAACAGATGGTTGTTTAGCGAAAATTGTAGATTATCCGGAGAACTGTATCTGTCATTTTTGACATAAGAATGCAAATATCCTGAGACTGGTTAAATTTAGGGATAACGTGTGGTTAATAAAATTTATCTACATTACACTCGTATGTTCCTTTGCAGAAATATTTAAATTAAGAATCAAATAACACATTTGAATTAATAGGTACTTAAGTAACAAAATAGTGACAATTATTTTAATTCAATTGAAATTTGTATCCATGGCTCAGAATAAAACAAATAAAGAGCAACAGAGACAGTCAGATAACGAGAGATGGAATGTATTCTTCGTAAGAAGCTTTCCTTTCCATCGTTCAGTCTTAAATGACTATCGCTCTTTTTATATTTAAAAATATTAATCTGCCATTATCCAAGGGTCAAAATATCATGCCTACTGTGCTTTACACACTTAAAGAATCCCAGAATAGTTTCCAACTTCATAAATTTGCACTTAATAAATCTGAACTTTACCTACCACAAGACTCTACATCCTTTAATCCTTCTCCCATGAGTTCGATAGGCGCTCAACTCATACATAGTCGCACCACATCAAACGCGTTTCCTCATTAGCCTCCGCAGCCTCTCTAATAGCTCTCTCGTTGAATTAACCGATTAAATAATGAATAATTTACAACAAACATACACCGGAGTTATTCGCGTATTACACCGGAGTGCACCCCACATATCAAACGTCAATTTCTTTTCAGGCCCCATCGAATTCAGTCGGCGAGACCAGCAGCTCGCATCCAGACGAGATGGGTCGGGTATCCCGAACGCTAACGCTTCGTTTCCAGCTGGATCGTAAGTTATCTAGAGGGAATATGGTACAAATACGGTGCGAGGCCGCCCTGCCGGGTGTTCCCCTGCCTCCCCAGGAGACAACGCAGGAAGTCCACGTGAGAGATCCCAACGATCCGCAATTCAGTAATCAGCAACAGTGGTGAGTATCGAACATCATTCACTTTATACCATTGTGGTTGGAGTCTGACGGCTCTTTGACAGTTTACATATTAGAGGGAAGCTTCCTTTGGGAGTTAAAGCGAATCGAGCGAATCGTTCTGATCGTACTGGAAGGAAGAGTGATTTAAACACAAATCCTATGCAGGATATTCAAATATAGTGCAGGCCACTCTATATACAGGGTGTGTCACCTATGAAGGGATAACATTATTATCTAAGAAACGGTTAGTGATAAAAACATGATTAAATAGAGAAGAATTTTGAGCCCATTGGACGACTCATAGCAAAAATACGCTACTTCTGAGAGTTATCAAGTTATACAAGGAAAACCAAAAATGTAATTTTTATATTTTGCCTCTACCGCTGTTATTTCAAAAAATATTAAAAAACGACAAAAGAACAATTTTGTTGGTTCATTTTTAGACAACAAGGGATAAGAAATAATAATTGGCCCACCGAAGTGTCACGTAAAAAGAGAAGGGTAGGAGGCACTTAATGGGATATTTTGCATTGTTATATGGTTGTGATGATATTTTTGTATACGTTCCTCGAATTTTATTAGTGGGTAATGTAACTGATTTATATTGTGGATGAGATTTCTGTTGAAATTTGGGTGCAGGGTTGCCAGATGGACGAAAGTTCTAAATCTTTGTCTCGGTTGAAATGCTTGGGATTTTTGCCGATTTCAGCGGTCTCACGTATTTTCTGGTGGAGTAATGCGGAAATTTGGCCACGACAGAGGAGCTCTCGAAGAGTATTTGGTTGCCCATTTTGAGATGATGTTCAGCTACAGCAAAGTTTGACAGCACGACCGTTTTCAAACAGCGTTTGTGTTCACATAGACGGGTGTTTATAAATTGACCTGTTTCACTGCTGTATAGTGCCCCACATAGCATGGAATAGAATAAACACCCTTGGATTAAAGATGATTTTATTTATCCTTTGGAGAGGGTAACATTTGTGAGATTTTGGATAGTGGTTTGTAGACTATTTTCACCTCGTGCATATGGAGAAGCTTTCCAATCCTATCCGTGACCGTGCTATATGGCAAATTTGCTACTGATTTACTAGGTAACAATTCATTCTTAGGAAGGGGATTTTGGTGTCGAGAAATGGAATTAAGAATCTGTCATTTACTGTAGCCGTTGTTTAGTACGCTACCCTCTACCCAAGCTAATACCGTTCTCAATTTTTTGGGTTCGGAAATTGATACTCGTATAACTCGATGCACCATGGAGTTCACGCCTGACCGTCTTTAAGATAGATGATGATGGGACCGGGCGTGAAGGTATCTGTCGGTGTGTGTTGGTTTTCTGTATACAGAGTGGCCCAGGCGACTATTTGGAACCGTGAAACGGGCGATAGCGGACAACCCATGGGAGTACCAGAAGTTTGAATGTAATATTTATTTTGAAAAGGAGAATATGCGGACGTAAGACATTTTTCGATCAACATGAGTAAATCCAAGGTTAATCCGAGAGCAGTTCTCTAATACTCGATAGAGAGTCTCAGATAGGAATTTTGGTGAACAGTAATGTCAGATCAAAACTAACTAAAATGTCACTGGGTTCATTTGATATCTCTGACACAAGAGGTACGAAATGGGATGAGTTTAAAACATGTGAGGGTGATTTTCCAGTGAATGTCTTAAGAATGTCCGCTAATTAAGACATTCACTAGACAATCGCCCTCACATGTTTTAAACTCATCGCATTTTGTAACTCTTCTATAAGAGATATCTATTGAACCCAATGACATTTTAGTTAGTTTTGATGTGACATCACACTTCACCAAATTTCCTACTTCTGACTCCCTGTCGATCATTAAAACACTGCTGTCGGAAGACGGAAAAACCTTGGATTTACTCATGTTGATCGAAAAATGTCTTACGTCTACATATTTTCTTTTTCAAAATAAATATTGCATGCAAACTTCAGGTACCTCCATGGGTTCTCCGCTATCACCGGTAGTGGCAAATATCTTTATGGCAGCCTTTTAAGCAGTGGCTCTGGAGTCTTCAAGCCGCAAACCCAAAATCTGGTTAAGATATGTTGATAACACTTTTCTTATCTGGCCACATGGACAAGAGGCTCTCCAATTGTTCCTTAACCACATTCATACCTAAAATTCAAACATCAAATTCACGATGGAAATTGAGTCCAATGGATCCCTGCTCTCCCTGAAGGTGTTGAATTCACGATTGCCAAATGGTCGCCTGGGCCACCTGGTATACAGAAAACTAACACACACTGACAGATATCTTCATACCAGGTCCCATCAACATCCATCTCAAAAACGGCAGTCGTGAACTCCATGGTGCATCGAGCTATATCAATTTACGAGCCCAAAAGTTTGAGAAGGAAATTAGAGAGATTCGCAATTCCATTTCTCGTCACTAAAATCCCCTTCCTAAGAAAAAAATGTTACCTAGTAAATCAGTAGCATATTTGCCATATATCAGCTAGGTCACGAATAGGGCTGGGAAGCTTCTCCATAAGTACGAGGTGAAAACATTCCATTCCATGCTCGTGTGGGGCAGTGTACATCGGTGAAACAGGTCAATTTATAAACTCTCATCTATGTGAACATGTTTGAAAAAGGGCTTGCTGTAGCTGAACGTGGTCACGAAACCGGCCACAAAATCCTCTTCAACAGCTCCTCTGTCGTGGCCAAATCTCCATATTATTTCACGAGAAAATTCCGTGAGGCCGTTGAACTCGCCCAAAATCGCAAGAATTTCAACCGAGACCAACTGTCGCCCATCTGGCCCTACAGCCACATTTCAATAGAGATTACCTACTAATTGAATTAATTTTTGCCTACGGTGCTTATAACCATAACTTTCCAGAGATTGTTCACAATTTTATGCTGAAATTTGCGGATCTTGTGCTGCTACCTTATTTTTTATGGGATTCCCAATTTTTGTTAAAGGAGAAATGTGATTTAGCTACTGTTATTCTATTGCAGGTATTACTACCCTTTCAGCCATGCTGTGCAGAACAATAGGCCTCTTCATATCGCTTGGATACTCATATCGACGATAGCAACGCATTGGAGTATAGAGGAGTTTTTTAAATAGGTATTAATATAATTTTTCAAGGAGCGCAAGACTTGTACAGACCTGGTCGCAAGAGACATATAAATGGTAAGGGCTTATTTAAATAAAGAGTATAAACAAAAAATATAAGTAGATTTTGCGTTAATTTTTTAACTCGTCGAATCATTTGTATGCCTCTTACTTTTTATGAAAAGAGTGTGATTTTTAGAGATAGCATAATAATAATTAAGTGTTAGCACAAAAGATCAGATTTTGCTCATTTTGTATGTTGTACATATAAAATACATGATTATTGTCGTTCAAAAGTGATTCATTTTTTTCAAAAACTTATACGTTTTCATTATATACATATCAACCATTTGTTTTAACAGTTCTGTTTTTCTAATAAAGTCAACCGAAAAATGTAAATTTTTGCAAACCAGTTTTTTCTTTTTTTAACCCACCATCTCTTCGCGAAAGTTGGTGATCTAAATCTATAACACAGTCCTGGATATGTTAGTTTTGAAGATATCTATTTATGAGCATCCATCCCATGTACAGAGGTCATTTAACAACGAATTCCGACGTCTACCTATTGACCTTTTGCACTGTACCTTGCTCTCGGTTACTATTCTCAGGAATTCGTATTTATCACCTCTAAATACACGGCCGATTTAATTCGTTCACCGTTGATGTTTATGCCCACGATATGCGAAGTATTCTTCTATATAAATACTATATCCAATGCCTTCTGATTCGTCTCTAGGCTTGGGTTAATTGTCCAACTCTTACAACTGTATAGTAAAACTGGAAAGATATTATCTGTTTATACGAATTTGACGTTCTGGTCAAAGATTTGTTCTTGTGATGAATATTTTCATTAGTTTGAACACCTGTCGTGCTAGTTTAATTCTAAATATTTCTAGATATCTCTTTTCTCGGTCCGATCTGCCCAAGTGACATCAGCTTTTGACAAAACGAGCACTTTAGTTTTATTAAATGATTTTATTTAATGTGGTCAGTCATAGCCTGCAAGTCAGCTATTCTATCTACCACAATTACTGTGTTATCCGCATACCTGATATTGTTAATGTGGATGCAGTCATTGTGACGTCTTCGTTTTTTTCTGCTTAGAATTTCTCTGAAAATGGCTTCTGAATACATTTTAAAGGGGAGTAAAGAGAGTATACAACCTTGCCTCACACGTCTGCAGTTTCATGTCACTAGAATCTGGAGATGATCTTTATTTGTTATTGAAAATATCTACGTTCATGTTTCTGCATCTAGTGTGACATTAAGAGAGAACAAGCTTCAGATATGCCGAGTTCTCTTCTAAATCGAAACTGTATATTCTACCTGAATATCACATTGTTTATAAATACGTGTGCGTATTATTGGTATAAATATTTAAAATTCGGGTGACATCATTTGACTATTTTGATAACTTAATCATAAATATTATTAAGACCACTTGCTGGGGTGTTCTGCTAGGCTCTAATTTCATCTACGACCACTGACTTGGTAGTGTCAGGTCTCTCGTTGTTGAAAAGTATTCAACCTATTCCTTCGATCTTGTTACCTTTTCCCAAAGTTCCAAAATAGCGCCCAAAAATTTGAGTCCCCTGAGTAAAAAATTAAAATAATTGTATGTTGATAGGAAAGTAACTATTTTCTTTTTTTTTTCTACCCTCTTCTTTGTCAGACTCATTTTATAGTAGATTTGCTACTAAATCTTAAAATCGATATAATATTTACTAAATCTAACTTGGGGACTAGACTAGACTGCCTAGCCCTTAAGATTCACTAGTTACTCTATTGAGACTTGAGGAGTAGGTTGAAAGAGACCCCGATCTAGACTGTGAAAACTTTCTATTAGAATTCTAGTTGGGGTTGAGAATTTGGCAGATTAAGGCCTCGAGGTCGATCTAACACATAGTTCAGTTTTAGTGAGGCTAGAGGAGTAGGCAGATTGACACCCGAGGTCTATTTAAACTCTGAACTATTTTTCTTTTAATACTCTAGTGACACTTGGGAAGTAGGCACATTGTGGTCCCGAGTTCGAACTAGGATCCTAATAGTTTTTCCATTTTTTTTTGTTTCTTGATTATGTTTCTCAAGCAGGAAACGAAACGTCAAGTAAATAACAAATTTACACACCGTTTATAATTAAAACCCACAGAACTCTCTCAGAACATTTATATTAATTTTTAACCAATCCACAAGTTTTATTTCATGATTTTATTTTTTATTATATAGGGTGAGCCAAAAGTATCGAAACCTTTGTATAACTCTTCAGGAATATATATTTTTTAAATGTTAAATACAAAAGTTTTAGCATTTTTTTCCTTGGCTATCTAACGATGACCATGACCTTGACTATGACATTGCCCATAATCTTGACGGTCACATCGAGTTCAAATGCATTTTATCCAATGAGAAACCCCATTTTTTATTCCGGAATCGGAAAGAGCTGACAATTTTAGAATGACCTTGACCTCGTTCATGACATTGACCACTATCAAAGTCAAATGCCTTTTTATGAAACGAGAACTTCTATTTTTCACATAAATCGGTATTGGGCGGTTTTTGAGGTCACTGATTACGAATCTGAGGTCAGATTTACAAAATTAAAAATTGGGGATCCAAATAAAACCCTTACTACTACCGTGACCTACAATGTCATTTAAAATAGAGACCCCTTATCTTCCAAATCAGATTGTAAAATAGCGGATAATTTTACTTACGAATATTACCTTGATGGCGATCGACAACGTTATACCAGTTTGGTAAAAATGTACTGATTTTTCAAATTCGCTTCCGCCATCTTGGATCCGCCATTTTGAATTTTGTAAATCTGACCTAAGATTCGTTATCAGCGACCTCCAAAATCGCCCAATACCGATTTTGGTGAAACTAATAGTTCTGGTTCGATAAAAGGACATTTGACCTTGGTAGCGGTCAAAGTCATGGTCAAGGTCATTCTGGACGTAAAATTTTCCGCTCTTTCCGAAAATGGAATAAAAACTGGGGTTCTCATTTGAAAAGATTCATTTCGATATGACCCTCAAGGTCACTGTTAGATAGCCAGGGAATATGCTAAAACTTTTATATTTATCATTTTTCAAAACAAAATTATTTCTGAAGAATTATTCTAAGGTTTCCATACTTTTTGCTCACCCTGTATGTCTGTCGCCTTTGATTCCATTTCACCTAATGGCTGAAGTTATTTAAATTCAGTTCTTGTTATTCAATACTAATTTTAGCTAATTGTTTAACACATAGTTATTTTACACAAAATATATAATTTAATTTTCACGATGTATGATCACTTTCGAAGCGACAATGTTGAATAATGGAATATCTTTATACGTTACAATTAATTTCAAAAGTATTCGATGTTAACATTAACAGGGTTCATTATTATCATTAAACATCAAGATCTTAAGTCTGTAAATCATCCACACGACTTGTAATATTAGCTGCTTCAGTTTTCAACAAATATACTTTTACATTATTCAATATTAGTTTTGATATGATTTTATTCTGAATGAATTTATTCTGAAATGGTACTGAGTTGATTATTTTTTTATTAGGTTTACCAAAAAAATACAATTTACATACCGAACAATTAAAACTAATCGTACCATAAATAATTTAAACACAACATAAATTTAACTATTTAAAATAGATTCAAGCACTGGCCCTGTAAATAAACTTTCTCAAAAATGCGACTATTTATAAACAGGTTGTAAGCTTACAGAAAGATAATATATGTAAGAAGTGTTCTTAATATAAATATGTCTATTTTCCATTCAAATAACAAAAAAAACTGTTTCGAAATTATAAATCGGTAACGGCTTACTGTACAAGAACGCCTGTAACATATTATGATTAAAATTAAATGCTCTACAAAAAACTCTTATTTTTTTGACATATGACAGATTCAAATGCTAACCCATTCAAAGTTCAAGTAGTGCAAATTTTTTTTCTAGATTACTACGGAACTGTTGACTGTGTTAACCTAAATAACCTTGTATTTTTTGTATGTCATTACATTTACTATAAAAATTCTTTAATATATTATTAATTAATAGTGACATAGTTTTTTGAAGGCCTTGGTTGTAAAAATAGTTCTAATTTATAAGTACATTACAATAGTAATATTAAAAAAAGATGTATGTATAAATATTCATGTTTTTTTTTAATAAATTTGTAATGTCAAAACGTCGGTAATGCCAGATGTTTATGGCAAACCTACCACCTTATTACAGCCAACGTAGTAAAGGTTGACACTAGGGTGCACGGCCGCTTCAGTGGAGACGGGAGTGGATTAACAAACAAGGGCCAAGCCAAGTTAACTTTCCAATATAAAGATGTTCTGGGCGCCAGGTAGATTCTCTGCCTCTTTACCCCAACTAACCGTCTAAGATAACCTACCAATCCTCCGCGGCTACAAGAAATCTATAGATAAGGGCTTCATGGCTAATAAAACCTCAGTATATTGTCAGTTACGTCACAACAAACCTACTTCAATAAAACTCTTAATAAAACAGTAAATATATTAATGAACTTGTAAATTATCTCAATACAATCCTGCAAAAATATCAAACACAAGTTGACCTGTAGCCAACTTCATGTACCTACATACACCTATCTATAGTTCAATCAAGAATCAACATTACATACCTGATACACTAAGTTCAAATCATTACCAAAATCAACAAATGTAATAATCGATTAATGATCAAATGAACCTAGATAAAATAAACAGATGTTATCAAAAGCATGAATGAAAATATCCAAATGTTGTTGTGATCCGTAAACATGCACAATATATCTAAAATCCGAAATGAGATACTTAAACAAGCAATATTCAAAATATAAATAAAAGTCAATAATGACATCTAAACTATGAATAATTCAAAATTATATCAATTTCAATGAACGCAGTGTTATTCTGAAATCTGAAACCAAAAAATCAGTTACTGACAAAAGTGTTTAATTACAATTAAACTTCAAGAAAAATCAATAATGATTTCATAAATCTAGAAACAAATATTATCTTTAAAACATCCAAAATAATTCAATTAATAAGACGACGTTTCGAGCTCTCACGACGCTTTCACAAAATACCAAATATTATCAATATCTAATAAATCAGTAATAATGAAATGATGTTCAAAATTTAGCACTACAGGAAATGTATAAATATCAAATTTATGTGAACAAATTAACAGTCAAAAGTTTGTCTAAATAATCAGGTTCTTTATTAAATTTAATAAGTTCAAAATGTTATTCGGATAAATCAATTCTCGTTAATCTGAAAAGCATATTATGAGCAAAACATAGATAAACTAAATCAAATTACAAAATTACAAAGGTACCTTGTTACACATGCGATGACACAACACTCAGCTGTCCTCTGTAGTATCGAAGCAAACACACGCCGTGATTGTTACGGCAACCAGCGAAGATTTCCGGTTCCCAATAAACCAAAATGGAAGGCCAACGAGAGTACATGCAATTATTCAGCAATCATATTCTCACAAATGAGAACGTGTTTCCACTAATTTCCAAAAATATCACGAAACTGCCAATTGAAACATCAATTAATCGTTGCTGAAACCAGTGCTCATTGAGAGAATGAGTGATGAACTTATCTTAAATCATCACACGAGTGTGGTTTCCGTTAAAATCCAAAAATTTCACAAATCCAATAACGGAACCAACGATTAAAGTGTATCCAACTAATCCCAATCAATGGATGGCACAAAATTGCCAGTATAAATTCAGATTACACTTCTAGACATCTATCACCACACTACACCATAACCTCTCTCTCCAAGTACTATTCTACACGCAGGACGGTCAACAAGCAACAACCCACCAACAACCGTTCACCAGGAAGGCCAACGAGCAACTCCCTCTTCCGACAACTGACGTCTAAAAATCACACCAACCTATCAAAATTCTAATACCAACATCGTCTAATTCCCTACTTACAACGTTCTTCCTCCTCGACAATCCACAACCTCAATGCTCGAAATGTACCGTGCTCGAATCTACTTTTCTACATCTTCTTCCCATAAATGTCATTAACCCATTTAGAACGTGTGATTCCGCCCTTAGCAATTCGCCTCGAACGTCAAGAGAGATCTAACCAACAATCGTAACCTAAAATAAATTTATATCAAAACAAATCAATACCAAATACAAAGCGAGAATCTTTCCAATGAGAAAAACCCAATTAGCCTATCGCAATAACAAAAATGCTACAGAATAAAAGAACGGTGTTTACGTTTGAAGATCATTTTATCCTATCCATTGGTGTTAATATGCGAAATCAATACTCGTGTTTTAGTTACAAGAAAACAATTGTTGTAGATAAATAACAAATCTAACGTCCAGTTTAGACTATTTAAAATACGTTTTGCATAATTCAAACCTCAGATATTTCTTCGTTTACTTGTTCTTTTATGGGTTTATGGAATACACTGCTAGTTATACAAAAATGTAATGTTACAATCTATTAAAAGTTCTACACATTTAATAATATAACACTGTTAATTTTTTAAATTATTCTAGGTTTCATAGTCACAAACATAAAAAATGGTCAATAAAAAGATAATAATTAAAACGTTTTTTATTACATTTTAAATATTTTTGGCAATGTCTTTCATTGATTGCAGTAGAAATTAAACCTGCTCTTCATTGCTAGTAAAGCAGACATTTAATTCTTCTAATAATGCAACTGTTCATTAATGATTTCAAAAACGCCAATTTTCTTAAAATTTCTCATGATTTCGCTATAGTAGAACATCTCTAGAAAATTAGACAAAATTAATGAAAGTGTTAGACAGGAATCCACTTATATCTTGATTTAATATCATCTCCAGTATATTATATTTCATCACTTCAAAATTTATTTTTTCATTTCTTTTCGAACATTATATCACTTCGGCAACAATTCGGAATACAATAAATGATCAGTTTATTAGCAGCAGATCGCCGATATTTTACTCTGATATTGTGTAAATACAGATAAACCTGTTTAAATCATCTCTAATGTCTTAGTATTGGAGCGATGGCAGAATATCCGAGAGACAAGAATGGATTGACACCTTTATTACAACATATCACTAAAAGTTATCACTACCTTTTATGTCGAAGCTCTGGTGTTTTCTTGGGTCTTCTTTCTTCGGAGGCTAGCCCCGTAGTGTTTCTTCTGGACAACACGTTACACAAAAATAGCGACGTATGTTCATTGATGAGCATACAAAAAAATGCGGGTTTAACAACATGACGCGCTTTTGTACTAGCGGATATAAGAACTCAGTAACACTATAACAACAAAAAGCGGCGTCTCTTCAGAATCAAAAAATGTGTCCTGTTTAAATAACATAGGGAACCGAAACACGAAAAACTATATTTTACACGCAAAAAACACACAATTATTAGCGCGACGGAATGTCTTAAAAAGTTTATATATTAGTAATAAACTGAAGAATTTTTATAGTATTAATGACCTACCATTAAATCACTCATGTATATTTTAATAGTGTCAAGTATCTTCGCTGTAATCTTTATAAAACTATGAATTTTATTTAAAATGGTAATTTACCACTTAGTAGCACATAAAAGGTATACATTTTTCTTCTTTGAGTACCAATCCGCCAACGGAATATCATCACAATTGCGGGAAAGTCTGTATATTTAAAATATTCCAAACGTTTCAGGGTTTAAATCTGACCCCGTTTTCAATGATTATAAAAACTGACGCAACTGAACAAGAAAATTAATTCTATTTAAATCTTTTTGTGGCATACTATAATAAGCAAGGAAATTCTGTACATACCCTATATATTTTTTTAATTTAAATTTATTGAAAAGATGAAACTGAATTGTGTCTCTAACGGCTGCGAAGCTTGCCTGTTCCAATGTGCTATGGATTCTCCCACCTATGTATGGTTGACGAAATCTTAATCCTTTCAGAATAATGTTCATCTCCCGACATCTGCACAAGAACGTCAAGCTATTTTTGGTGTGCACAATCTCTTGGATAGTCTTTTAAGTCCCTAAAAGCTTTAGTTTCAGCAGTCCCGTGGCTGATTTCTAGTTGTTTTCTGAAAGATGGTTATGGCATCTCTGATTTGTATTTTTCTAATTTTTTAGAATAAGACCACCATTACTGGAAAGTCTGTATAGTTCAAATAGTCCCAACGTTTCAGGATCTAAATCAGATCCCGTTCACAATGGTGATAAAAATTAACACAACTGAACAAGAAAAATTAAAACTTCGCAATGACAAATTTCGTAATTTACCATTTGATATTCAATTTCGTTGTTGTCATTTCATACCAGGTACATAAATGTCTCGTATCTTTCACTACTTCTCATGGCTTGGCCGAGATATTCCAGTTTCCGCCTTGTGATGGTTCTGAGTACTTGTTTTTCTTGCCTATTCTATTAAATAGATCCGCATTCGTAACGTTTTGGGTACAAGGTATCTTTAGAATATGCTTGTACAGCCACATGTCAAACGTTTCAAGTTTTTTACAACAATGATCTTTAAGAGTCCATGTCTCCGTTGCATAAAAAAGAACTGGAAATACGTAGCAACGTAACACAGATTGAGACAATGGTTTCGAAAAAGTGTAGCCATTTTATGTATGCTGCTCTTAATTTCTGGATTCTACATTTAATCTCTTGGGAATGTTTTTACTGTTCATTTATAGTTTGTTTCATCCTCCTGTTTATTTATATATTTTATGGCCAGATCACAGGTAAGATAAAAATCCATATCAATTCTGTATATAAAGAAATAAAACAAATGGAGTACTCGAATACTCTTCTTGTGCCTGGGATCCAAAAGAATTTCTTACAAAAATTTTTGCGTTGCGGTTTTGGTGAAATATTTTTGGCATTGATAGATTTATAGTTATACAGTGTGGTAGAAAAAATGTTATACTGGGTGGCCGATAAGTAGTTGCAAATACAGGGTGATTGAAATACGGGTGGAGTAGATTTATAGTCAAACAGGTTGGATATTTTTTTTGCAGGATAGAACATGAGCTGTTGCAGTATGATTAGAAGTATTTAAAAATTTTATATTTGGTTGCCCCTAAGCAGATGCACATACAGTGTGGTTGAAATATTTTGTAGAGTAAAATTATGGTTATACAGGGTGGTTCAAAAATAAGTTGTAATGTTTGACAAATTGGCAGCGGTCTATACAGGATGGTTTTAATGTAGATGGAAGTAGAGTTAGTTATACAAAGCGGTTGAAAATTTTTTTGAATAAAATTGTTATATAGAGTGGCCAATAAGCAGGTGCAGTTTGGGTGAGGGTTTAAATAAAAGTTTGGTGTTAAGGTGCAAAACTGTGTTTTTATATTTGTGACTCACGAAGGGTTCCACATCATTTCCGTTAGGATGCATAAAAAAGTTAAAAAAAAACACAATGTTTGAAAACGTTGCATATAAAGGGTGATTAAAATATAGGATAAAGAAAAATTGTACTTTAAAAGGTGGTTCCAAAACTATCTGAAATAATTGTTATTCAGCGTACACCATAAGCAATTGCATAACTGAAATGCAGGATGGTTGCAATAAAGGGTAAAGTAGACTTACTTGCAGGTTGGGTTAAATATATTCGGGATTGTTGGACATTCTGTACGCGGATGAAACCGCGGATAACTGCTAGTAATTTATATTTTCACTAAATACAATTGTTATTGGACACCTGCTGTTTACCAGACAGCAACCGAATACTGAATGAATCCTATCGTCCGCTACGTGTATTTACATATTTCTTCTCAGAATGCTCTAGATGGATTCCCGAACATCTAGAACTTTCAATAGCCCTTTCCTTCGTCCTCGAGACGGCAGACAAACAACCTCTTTCGTTTCCACGAAATATCGGATGAATGTCGATTCCAGAAAATATCGGATGAATTACCGTCACAATATTTATCGTCAGTATAATGCTGTCCCATGAATATTCTTAGAAAATGTAACAGTATTATTAATTAATGTCCACCTCTTCTACCAAAACCAGCTGAATTAGAAATAATTTGTCTCGTTTTGACAAGAGCATTCCTCAAAATCCACATGGCATTACATGTGGTATATTAGGTTAGCAGAACAAAGCCATCATGCTATCGCTTTGAATCATTTCCATGCACAGCGAACTGGCAAAAGTCGTTTAACAATTTCTCTTTACGTTCGACATTCGCGAAATGATAAAAGTTTCATTCGTCTTCAGCGCAGCACGCCAGTTAAACAAAGAGGTCCCGAACTCGTAAGAAAGTATATCATTTACAGATGTCGCCTATAAATTCGCATTCCACGTTATGTATCATGTAAACAAAGCGTGTTCGTTACGCTCTCTTGCAAGAGAAATTATTCATACGAGAGCGTGCCGGAGCTCGTATCTACCCGCAAGAAGTTTGTCATGTTCGGACGATTGTTCCAAAAGTTTTCCCGTACACCTATCCCCAACTCCGAAACGCTACGACCATGTAAATGCAAACAAATTCAATATTCATGAGTAACACGACTGGGGAAATGTAATTCAGTAAAACTGATGATTCTGCTGACCTCTCAGACTTCGTTATTAATTAATGTCAAAGTTTTAGAATTAAATTCGTGTTAATTCGGTTCAACATCAATTTCAAACTCGGTTCCTCAACGGAAACTATCAGGGGTTTGATTAATTTTGCCGTTTCCATCTTTCCTGCTAATCCGATGTGTGCATAAGAAGTTTTGACAAGAGGAACTTTGATTTCTTTGAGTAATGTTCCATATCGGTATAGTAAACTATCAAAGTTTGGAAACTGGCCTTGAAGAAGAAACGATATTGGAATATTACCGTCGAATTTCAAGCGGAAAATTAATTTTCTTGCACAGGTCTGGAAGGATTAAATGATGTCTCAAGGTCTTTCTCTTTGTTATTTTATCGCGAAATGAATTCCGATATCCAGGAGTTTCAGCAAAATCTAGCTCACAGAGACTCCAAATCGGAAGTCGTACTTTGTGTAACGCCGTTTTCCTCTGATTCCTAGGATAGATGTCACACGAACAAATTCGTAGGTTTACTAAAACCTGTCAAAGAAATTACGATACTAACTTTTCGAGATTTTTCAATCCATTGAACGCAAGGCAATATATTGTTTCTATCGTGAACCTTTATCAGTTGCGCACCTCTCAAGTGATTAAATTCTCGAATAATTATTTATGTATACAGTACATCTAGCTGAATTTAATATTTTATCGCGAAATGAATTCCGAAATCCAGGAGTTTCAGGAGAAACTAGCTCACAGGGACTCTAAATCCTGAAACTTCTGGATGTCGGAATTCATGTCGCGATAAAATATTAAATTCAGCTATATGTACTGTATACACAAATAATTATTCGAGAATTCAATCAGTTGAGGGGAGCTCAACTGATAAAGGTTCTCGACTAGAAACAATATATTGTCTTGCGTTCAATGGATTGAAAAATCTCGAAGAGTTAAGTTTCTCTTTTTGTTATTATAAATTTAAATCTTTAACTGCGTGAAAAGCAATAAACAGATCAATTTTCAATTAGGTTTTTAGAAAATGACTACAAATTCGAAATTAAAAATGACTAACATTACCGATTTTCTCACGATACAAAATGACTTATATGAGGAATATATTATGTCGACCTACGTATTTATTTTAATTTAATATATTTGTTTAACACCCACAACTTCATACCTGTCTATTTTGCCAGTCATTGTCGCCTAGATTTCATTCTGCCCTTGCTTTGTAGCCAAGTTGGAAGTTTCCTTTTTTCGGACAGGTCCATTCTGAGATTTTTTTGAAGAATCCATACCAGTTGTTGCTTTTCTATGTCTTCTACTAGCGTTGTTTCTACTTTCATGTGTCGTCTAATTTCTTAGTTTCTCATATTTTCGATTCTAGATCTTCTTGTCGCTTTTCTCCAAAAATTCATTTAATCTAAAAATGCAAGAGTATCCACACTTCGAAACCATACATAATTACAAACGGTAATATAGTGCTATATATTCTTTTTTCATTTGTGATGTTCTTCTGTCATAACAAAACTGACATCAATGCTCCTATTACCTTTTATCCGTTCAGTTATTCTTCTTATAATTGTTTCCTTACTTCACCATATGCTGGGGGGTGTCGTTCCTCTCCGTAATATATAAACGCATCACCGTCCGCCGTTCTCATTCTCAACAAATAGAATCTGAACGCCCTATGTCCAGTTAGAAACTGAGTTAGCCCATAGTTCAATTCTCTAAACCTAACTCTGCGATGTGTTTTAATCCTAGTCACTATTTGTCATATAGGGGCCCTATACAACAGAATAGACCTTACTACCCCACACCAGAATCTCCTTTTCGCCGTTTGATACCCGTTTACATTTGGAAGTATCGTAGCCAGAGCTGGACCCATTTTTGCGGCCTTCGTTGTGACAAACCTGACATGATGGTTAAATCTCAGTTTGCATCTAAGATAACTCCCAGGTACTTGACTGTTTGGCCTGGCTCAATAACCCTTTGTCCACACTTAAACTGTATCTCCCTCCTTGACATCGGTTCTTTTATAATTACCGCCACCGTCTTTTCCCCCGCTACTTCCAGGGGATTACTCCCCATCCAACCAAGTATTCTTATGAATCGCATCATCACTCTTCTCCATTGACTCCTACTTGCTGCCTGTTCTCACTACAACTAACAAGTCAACTGCGTAGGCCAACGTCTGACACCCCTCCGGCAACGTTGTGCGTAATACCGGATCATACATTATGTTCTACAGCGTCGGCCCTAGCACTGATCCCTGTGGTACACCCTATGTCAACTCCCTCTCCCGTTCTACTACTTTTTTTTTTCTCTAAATAAAATATTCCGTTAAGATATTTGAGAGATATTTGCTAAACCATATGTCAAGTAGTCTCCAAAATATGATGTTCTACCCCGCCATGTTAAAGGCGTTCTTAATATCCAGGTTTGTGAGGACCACCCATTTATATTCCCCTTTTAGACTAAAATTTACATTCCTATGCATATGTACGGTGTCTTTTTGGTGTTGATCTGTAACCCCCACATCCTATATTGCGCTGTAGGTTTTTAGACATATAATGTAGGTCTTCTTTATCCTGTGCAATTACCACTTGGCCATCTGCATCATGTGGGGTATACGGAGTTGTATCCCCGTTTGACATACCCCATATCTGTACATGTTTTTTGTATACTCTTAACAGCTTTATGGACTGATATATTAAATAACTTCTCCAAAAAACCTGTCTCAAGCCTGTTTTTGATGTGAAGTCATCTGTTTTGTTCTAGCTGTTGTGTCTCCATGTAAGATATCCAACATTTACTTTCTTTAATCCTTTGTTTCAACAGAGAAGTTTAAAGGAGGGTTATGATGGAATTGTGAACTGGGCGACAGCACTATCGGTGCTACGTATGTCTCTGGTCTTACTTTTTCACTGCTTGAAGCTACGTCCATTTCCAGTGCTCATCGGGACTGCCTACGATCTTATCGGTTTTTTTCCTGGTAAATGCAAGGGTCGGCTGAAAAGTAATATACACTTGCGCACGGGCGAACAAAATAAACCGATCCGTGCGCATGCTCATTGGGTAGCCATAACCTTCCCCTCCATGTCTGCTGAACGATTGCGCGTTCATTCGTGTTACAATGGCAAGCCAAACACCTACTATGTGCACGAGCTTAAAACAACGTACTGTGATTGAATTTTTAACGGCGGAAAACATTATGCCTACTGAAATTTATCGGCGTTTACAGGCTGTTTATGGAGCTGAGACGGTTAATAGAAGTACTGTTAATAGGTGGGCCATAAAAAGCAGGAATTCCAAGTCGGTTTGTTGAATATTTTCGACAAACCACACAATAGACGACCAATTTCTCATTCCAAGTGCTCGCAGAATCACTCAACAATATTAGAAATTTCAAAAGAAAGAGTAGGCTTTATTATTCAAAAGTGGGGCTATCGAAAACTTTGTTCACGCTGGGTACCGCGTATGCTTACCGAAAAAAATAAACGTCAACGAAAAGAAGCTTGTGAATAACTTTTGGAACGTCACAGATGCGAAAGAGGTGAATTTCTTTTAAAAAGAGACCTTAAGGGAAACAGATACACCAATAATGTAGAAGTAAAGGCCGCTGTAAGCGGTTGGATACGAAAACAACCGGAAGAATTCTTGAGGAACGAGTTTGAAAAATGGGTCAGCGTTGGGAGCGCTGTGGGGAGCGAGATGGTGACTATGTGGAAAAATAAATATGTCATTTTAAAGCTAAAGAATTCTTCTTTAATTCTTTATTTAAATTTTAAGTCATTCTCGAGTTATGGGCAAGTGTGCATTACTTTTCAGCCGACCCTCGTAGTTTACAAAGAGACGGCTAATCGTGAGGCCGCCAAATTAAACTGCATACTTCTCAATTATGAATTAAGGCGTTTGATGAACAAAAACATCAGAAAAAAAGGTGAATGTCGATTCGCGAAGAGGACTCTTTGCACAGAATTGTCTTTAGAAACTAAATGCTGTTAATAAACTTTTGTTCAACTTCATTTAACTGTATATATTTTTTCATATTCTTTATTTTTTGTGCTATTTCTCGAACAACAAATCAATCGATATTCATGCAACAAACATTACAACAAACTTTAAATAGTTTATCTAGGAATGCTGGCCATGGATATCAAATCCCAAGAATGAGAGAAAGGAATAAGAAATAGTTATTGCAGTAACTACTGGTCAACTGAAAAAACTCCAGCCCTGAGGGTTTACTATGAAATTGTATTCTATTAGGAAAAATATCCTGAATTTTAAATAAAATGAGACTTAGTGTTTCTAAAAAAATATTAAAAGGCTGTTATAACAAATTGTCGTTATATGAATCTCTACCGTTTTTTTTTCAGAGACAGCCTAATCGATTTGGAAAGTTGAATCAGTATTCTATAAAGATAAACCCCAAGGTGCTTCGAAATATTTTTATATAATGTAAACCGTACAGTTCCTAAGAGAATCTTAAATTTGCATGCAATGTATTTAGAATGTTAATAGATTCTTGCATTAACTTTCATAGCAAAACGCCAGCGTTAAATGTTAAATACATCAAAAATTAAATAGTGATCGAAAAAGGTGTTTTTAATTGTCTGCATATTTATTTTTTGATGTCGGTTATTTTTAGTAATAACGTGTGTCTTACTAAATAAAGAATGGCAGAACAACATAGACAAGGCATAGTAAGAACCATACTCAAGAAAAAAATATGACTTTAAATACTAAGATGTATGGCAAGATCTCAATGAGTGAGCTAGAATAGTAATGAAAGTGTTAGGAGAATAGACAATTTTTTTCATGAAAAACAACATCTTTAGAATAAACGTGAATACAGATATCAGCTTCGCTAATAATTATAATGTACTACCCTCGAAAATGTGAGAAGAAATGGAAAATCAAAAACTGTATTAAAAATCTATAAAAGCTGCTAAGGATTTGTATACAATTAATTTTTAAGTTCATGCGTATTTACAGAAAACAGCCTGAAATGAAATACCGTTTACCAAATTTCCTAAAACCTACACTTAATTATCTACTTGTCATTTCAAAGAAATTCTTCACAATGAAATTGTATCAAAAATTTTCCGTCAACTTTAACCCAGAACTGGAAAAAGATTTTTAAGTAGTCACTTTGTCGCGTTGGCAGTATTTCCCTGGTATAGAACGAAAATCGTATTTCCTCCTCATTATTTTCAAGTCAATTTTCTCAACTTGATATAATGCCACCGTTAATGGATTTGTTTCGTCATCTTCGCCGTTTTTCCTTAAACACTTTGCGACATGGAGAACTGACAAGGGAAAAAGAAAGGAATTCATTAAGCGAAGCGATAAAACAAAATGATTAGCTTCGGACTAGACGGATCTTAACTCTACTCAAAACTTAATTAAAACTATATTAATTAAACTTTGTTTCGAACGAGATGACAAAATCATCATCAGTTTTTTAATTCTGTTTCGTGAGCTCTCTCATTTAAACATGGTAATAGTATTTGATATTTTTTTTATTTTGAGCTGTGGAGTTGAGAAAATCTCGTTAAGTGCAGATTGAGTTGGAGACTATCTAAACAAAGATTTGCAAAATGTACTTGGATGGAAGAAGAATTCAACTTGGCAAATATTAATTTTCGGGAACATTGAAAATCCAACTGACAAGCGTCATTTAACCGATGAGGAAACATTTAAATAGAGAATCATTTGAGACATGCAGGATCCAACGATTTCAGTTCAGTCGATTATTCATATAGTTAATATGTGCACTGCTTTGCAGATTATGTATATTATGTATTCCTTGGATTAGTACACAATGGGTACTTCATTAAATATTATTAATAATCATTAATAATCACATTTTCATTGGAAATTAACCTACAAGAATATTACAGGTCTTATTTGTGCTTCCACTGTGAAATTGCGTTAAATAAGGGGTTAGGCAGGAGTTGGACGTGTTCTGTACTAGTTTGAGATTTGATACAATGTAGATAAATCAAAGGATAAATATTTCTAATAATCCACTAAGCGTTTCAGATTTATAAAAATTATACACTTTTATTGCTCACAACAAGCTGCTTCATGATCTCTTTGATTTTTATAAAAGTATTTATTTATGTAAAATCACAGTTTTGCACCGTAACACCAAACCTTTATTTTAATCACTCAACGCCGTTTCAACAACTCTAAGTTGCCATCATCAAGGAGTAAACCAAACTAATTAATTTTTTAATTTGGGCCCCAAAATTAAATTTGGATTTTCCGTTTATTTTAAGTATTAAACTATTACATCTTTAGACAAATTATTTTAAAAATATAAATGAAATATATTTCTACTTTTATGACGATACATTTCATTTGATACACTGGTTTACGGATGAACTTTAAAAAAATAAAATTTTATTTTCCATTCTTGCAACTTTGGAGTGAGGCTCAGTACTTCACCAAGCTGGAAGGCAATGTCTTGAATTTTGTATAAATTTTTAATAATTCTTTAACAAATTATTTTAAAAATATGGAAAAAATTTGGATTCCTCATATAAAACCATTTTTACATAATGCGTTTGAAGAAATTGTAATTTCTTATTTTTCATTTAATTGTATAATTTGAGGTCGTATAATTTCTGAGATAAAAGGGATATAAGCTGATTTTTTAATATTTTTATTAATATCTTATAAACAAATTATTTTCGAACAATGAAAAAAAAAGGGTGTCCTCATCATCAGACGCCCCTTCATTAGATATCTTACATGATGGGTTTGAAAGAAATTATTTAAATTTCCGTTTAATGCTATAATTTTCCTAGCAAAATTAATGTTAAGGTTTTCTGCTTATTTGTTTAAAACAATTTTAATTTTATATTTTACATTTAATTCTATAATTTGGGTCACGGAAACAAGTCGGGAGAGAAAATATTAATGAACACACAGCATAACTTTACTTTTTTTGGTGCCATTGATATGAGTTAATACAAATTATGTAAAACTGACAACAAGTTAATGCTGAATGCTAGAATGTCCAAAGGCAAAATCTGAAAGATTATATTATACACAATCCAGGTTATTGATACTCGTTAGATTTGTAATGAACAGCGTTACACTTTTTGAAATAAAAACCTCGAATAAACATATTATAAGATAGGTAACGTAAAGTCTTAAAATTTTCCTATGAAACATTCTTTATTTTCAGTCTGCTTTCCTAAAAAAATATTTTAACTACCGTTTATTACAAATATATGAAAAATCAATGATTTGATTGGAGTATTATAAGTATAGTGTTTAGTTATCACTTTAAAAAACAGCAGCAGATGTAAATAAGAGACTGAAATGTGAATATCTTCTGTTAGGGGGTAAATGGCTATAATTTAACAAATATACAGCTTCAAAAATTTGACTGTGTATCTGAAAAATATCGTCATCATTTATTGCATCAACAACTTCTTTTTTTCTGTCTGAAATATCTTCTAAAAGAGCATTTCAGATGATCAAAGTGACCGAGAGGGTATATCTGATCGCTTCTACATCAGTTATGTTCTGAGTTTTATCTCTGACGTTTTACAGTTTAATGTGATTTCTAAGGAGAAAAGCTTCTTTTACTTTGCAAACCTACTTAAGAAGTTTTAGCAAAGAAATGTGAAAGAAAGTTGTCAGTATTTCGAAACATTAGAAATTGCACAGAAACATTTGCCCGGGTAAATTAGTTTGGCAATAATATTAATTCTTTTTTATAGTTGAAATAGTATTATGTTGTCCTTAATAGTTTTCTGTGTTCTATTATATTATAAATGCTACAGAATATTTTCTTTCAGAGTTACACCCAGTTATTTTCAATTAAGTGTTGTTGATTTGTTCTTAAAGGGAATGACGCTATTTTACATAATCTTCTTTTTTCGTTTCCTTATTATAAGAAGACTGTGTTGTAGACAAGAACCATTTAAGGATCTAGGGCTATACAAAATACTAGCGTATTTACTGTTTGGTTCTTTGGTAGAAGCGAATCTAGAATCCCAGAAAGTGCTTCATTAAGTTTTTGGACATATATTTCTTAGGCCACTGCTTTAAAGAGAGAAGATCTATAGTTTATACCCATAATAAATTCTTTCTTGAAGGCTTTTGGATTAAATTTTTCCTTGTTTCACTCATGACCTCACTAACAGACTTTTTGGAAAAGCAAAAGGGAGATCGCCCCGCTTTGGATACGATCTTGAGTGTTATAGTACTATAGTACTATCAATGTAGGCTTCTACTTAAATTTTCTGTGTGATTTTACATTTATTTGTGAGGGGAACTACTAGGTTTATGAATTTATAAACTGATAAGACTTCGCCTTTTGTATCCCTTCTATGTTACAATAAAGACATATATTATTTTTTTTTTTTAAATTTTGACACGCCGAACTCAAAAGGTTCACCGTCACTGATGTATACCAACAATATATTGGCAACAAATCAATTATTATATAAACATTTTTGGAAATAAATTCTCTACGAATCAAGCTTGATAGCATCCATTATATATAATTATCTAAATTAGATAAAAATTCGATAAATAGCATACATTTTACAGGCTTTTTTCACTGAAAATTTGGACCTACAAAAAATATTGTCGTACCATTGAAATACGAAATATGGTGATTAAAAAACGCAAAAAAGTGCCAAAGCCAAAGAATATTTGTTGAAAGTTGAAACCTTTTCATTTTATTTTATACAATTAAATTTAAAATGTACATCTTAAGTACTAAAATATGAATGTATATATCCAATTAACTTTGTATAAAATTAACACTATAAAGATATTAAGAGCTGCACTAATTTTATAATACTCATTTACATTTCAAGGATATTTTTATTCCGCACAACCATACAAAAAAATATCATGGAACCATATGTCAATTAAGAACTTGAAAGTAGTGTAGCTTGTCATTCATCTGAGGCGACTACTAAAGAGCGTTTAAAATACGTGATATCTTTGAAATGTAATTGAGAAATATTTTGATTTCAATATGATATTTGTTCTCTTTCATGAATTCATTCAAATATAATGTAAATGTTCTAAAATGAATAAATAATAATTTAATAAAATATTGTCATTTCGATTATTTCGAATGCACTAGTAGAATGACTGTTATTTTTGTGATAATCTTAGGCACATGTATTTTATCATGATCAATAAAAGACTCATTAAAAGATACTTGTTTGTTTTATTTTTAACATCTACCTGAGAGACCGAACTTCGTTTGGGATTTTAAATTTTCACCCAATTAAGTTGTTAGAAATTTATATACTAATAGTATCTCACTAGATATCCCCAATCAATTTGATTTCATTTATTGCCACCAAAATCTCTCATATTGGAAAAAATAAATTTCAATTTCTAAGAATAATTTCTTTATAAATTCGCAGTCAATGCAATCCAATAGCATACGAAGTAAAAGTTTGTAAATCACAAAGTTTTGGCATTAGTTCAGGAATCTATATATAAATAGGCAAAGACAAAACGGTTCGGTACCATTTTTGCCTCTGTCCCTCAACCCATTTGCTTTAGTTTTTTTTTGTTTCAGTGCAGAATGCTAAAACTAATTTACAATATTGGTCACTCATAAATAATAAAAGAATAAAAAAACATTATTTACATCCATACTATCGATGCCAAACAGTGCCGCCAGAATTCCTGATTGTTTGGAGAGAAAACCGAATGTGAAAGAAAAACTAAATTAAACGTAAAACTAAAAGTTTTGGCCCTTCGCTAAAGTTATCCTACATAGTTATGCTAATCAAATAGAACCGACGATAAATTATAAGACATAATAATCTCCGTTTATTACGCGATCAAAGTTTGTAACTTTCAATGCATTGTAAATATGCTTTGTCAACTAAAATTATGTAGCTGCTGATCAATTTATTTCTGATATCTTATTAATTTTAACCTTATACTTTTAATTTGGAGTCTTTTTATTTTTGTCGGATAACGTTCATAAAATTTAAATAACATTAGAAAAAATCGTGAAATTATGCACAAATTCACGATACATAGGTTGATCTGGCAACACTGAATTCAAGGCTATCTGCAGAAAATTTGATTTAAATTTTTCGTTTCATTACTTTTGTATCGATTCGGTTGAAAGTTTTTATTTCAGTCTGAAAAGTTTTCAAAGTATTTTCAAGGTTTCAATTTCCATTCAGAGAAAAAAATTCTCAAAAAATATGTGTATTTAACTTATATTAATTAACAGTTTGTAGTTCGTATTTCTTTATATTTTCTATATGAAACAGAAATCGTCATGGGTTACTAGTTAGGTAAGTATGCTTTAATTCACATTAATGAAAATATACTGAATGTTAAGATATTTGAAATTTTTTACATTGAAAATCATAATGAAAATTAATGTTTTCTGAAAATGTGGGTATCTTATAGTTAATTTATTTTACATTTCATAGTCCCATTGCTGCAAAGTTCTGACTTTTAAAACCAGTTGACTAAGTGTTACTTAAAATATTTCATAGACATTTTAAAGATTTGTTTGAATATAAAAAATGTACCTACCTATTTATTAGGTACCTAACGTACATTTATTCTAGAGTAAAATATGTCTTATTTTGCTGACTTTAAAGTTTGCAACCTAACAATGTTCAAAACAAAATTAATTTCAAAACGCTCTACTACGGCAACAGACACCATAATTGCGTAATTAGACATGCTAATTTGGTTTTCAAATGATAAACACAGAAGTAAGTGGGTAACGTTCTTTCAGACCATGTGATGACCATTTTTTATTGTCCAATATTGGGAGTTGCTTATAGTTCAGTAGACAATGGAAATTACATTAAAGATTAGGTTTTTCATTGGGTTGTTTGTCATTTCTATTTTTTAAATCGTTTTGTGTAAATGACGGAAACTTTTAGATTACAAAGAAAAATCTACATCGAACATGTTGCATAGACACTATTGTATTTGTGATAATGTATACCACATATTTATGGAAAAATAATCTTACAATAATATGCATAAATAAACAATAATTTCTTGAAATTATATATTTCTATAAATATAATGCTAATGAAATAATAGGGATAGCAAAGGAGTGCCCTATATATTATAATTTTAATGGATTAGGGTCGAATGTCGACTACTAGACGACCGCTGGTAAATGTAATTAATTTATGAAATTCTGTTTTAATTTTATTATAACTATAACACTCATGACTTTTATTTATGAAAATTGACACTATATTCACTAGAATAACTTTGTATTGAGACGACGTCAATCTAGTGAAACAATGTATGTTCAATTTTAATAATTTAGTGTACATGACATGTCTTTTGTTTTAATAGTATTAAACGCCAGATGCTTATGCAACTACAATTTTTGTGTTTTGTTATATATCCAAGTCGAAGGAGATATAAATCATGTTAATCAAATATCTGTCAATGGAGTTTCTAAGGGAGGTGATTTTTCTCAACTGGCAGATTCTGACCAATCGATTTCTAGACATGAAAAACTCTACATGTATATATTTGATCAAAATTGGTAGATCCGTTTTTCAGAATACGATTACATATGTACACTAAAATTTGAAAAATTGTTTAAAAAATTTAACGGAAATAGAAATGTTGGCATAAGGAACGAATACTTATAAGGACGAAACGAAAACTGGCATTTTTCAATCACTGTATAAATAGCTTTGGTCATCAGCTCTAAAAACAAAACACAGAATTAAACTGAATTTATATCCTTACAGAAATCTTCAATTTTATGGTCATATGCTAACAATAAGAGATAAGTAAGTTTATGCTTATTGAAAATAATTAATGCTGTATCCTGATATATTCCACTGAGAATACTTTTAATGTTATGCTTGTTAGTATGGAGCTCAAAAATTAACCAGAAATGTGTGACAGAGAACTATTTCACGTTTTTCCTCTGAAATGAGAAAACTTTCGATTAAGAGAAATGACATTTTTAATCTCATTACAAAGTCCTTATGGACTTTGTAATCGCATTTTATACATTGATATGGGTTTATGCTAAGTCGACTTGTCATTTCAAATCTAGCGAAAATGTGTAACAAAATATGCTGAGTACAAACTAATTTAAGCTCACCACAACATTTTTGAGATTGTCTCCCTAATTTGTAGCTATCAGTGCGAATTACACTCTTAAAAACCGTTTAACATCTAACAATTGGTTCTAACAACTAAACAAACAATCAGGATTATAGAGCGGATTATATATTATTATTATAGATTAATATCGGATCATAGAACGGCAGCTAGAGATTTTTTTGTACAAACTTTGGAAAGTAGCAATATTTTCTTCGAAATGTCATAATTGGCATTTATTAATAATTTAATAAGGTATTCAATAACTGAGTGCAAATATGTTGCTTTTGAAAAAGTATTGACACCTGAATAAAATCTTTTACACGAATTGTATCACCTCTTGTGATCCCTATGTCTCTTTCAAGTTTGTGCGGAATATGCACCTAGAAATTTAATGAAATTCTTGAATACGTAGAGGGGTTACATAATAATTATAACACACGCTGTGTATACCCATTCTTAAACCAATACAATAAAATTTCATATAGCTCGCAAGTTCTTCGATGGAGAACAGTCGCAGAGTGGTTGATATCACGAAATACGCACATAAATATTCCGATGTAGATGTTTGGAGTCTACATAATTTTAAAATTTCAATTTTAATTAAAAAAAACATAGATACTTTTAAATTGATTATAATCTTAGTATTCTAATTATACTTAGAATATATTCAAATTAGACATTTTTGACTCACAACTCGCACTTACATTCAGCGATATTCTACTTTACTTTAAAGCCAAAACGGTTCAATACTGTTTTCTCCTCTGTAACTCAATCGATTTTCTTTATTTTTGTTTTGTTTAGTAACTACTAGGGATTTTCAGTGCAGAATGCTGAAATTTATTTATAATATTGGTTCATTTGATAAAAACAATATAATAAAAAAATAATTATTTTTACTCATACCATCAATGTCAAACAGATAACAGTAACAGTCTCGACAGATTGCTTGGAGAGAAAATCTTAAGATGGATTGACTAATGTGAAAGACAAATTAAATATTGACACGTTCCTAAAGTTATTCTACATCGTCATGCTATTGAAATATTGAACCTAGAAATACTTATTAACCTACTTCCAAAAAGGAAGAGGTTATCAGTTCTTCTGCAAGTTATTTTATGATTGACGAGCTCGGGTAATTTAGATGATTTAAACTGCATTATATCATAAAATTGTCTATAGCATGAGATTTAGGGTTTTTCAAAAAATCAGCAAAAAATGTAAAAAGGGACTAGATTTCAGCGAATTTCAATGACTCTTCACTTTCCAAAAACCGGTCAAGAAATTTGAATATTATAAATGGTATTATACAAAGATATGTTTCAGCTTGATCCCGTATAATTTTCTATAACGTAAAATTGTTCTGAAAATCGGATAAAAATATGCAAAAAAAACTGTAAACATCAGAATAAATGTGAAAATTTTATCTTAAATATCTAGTTAAAATGTCAAAATATGCCATGAAAGTATATAGTACAAGGTGTTTGTAATGGCTTTCATTTTGATGCATTCGAAAGTCAGTTTATGTTAGGGACGAAGTTAAGTTAGGGGGCTTATAGTCGCGTGAAATGACAGAAAATATTCCGCTAGGCTATGTTCCCACGTAAACGAGATTTGCGCGTTGCGGGCTTTGCGATACGTCAATGTGATCATTAAAAACTGCAACCAAAGGCTACAACAAACCAAATGAACGATGCGACAACAAAAAATTGCTACAATCGCACGAATTAATTTTCCATTAAGGACAAAATGTATTATTCTAAGTGTTTGATAGTTTACAACTGTCACTTTGAGGCAACGCACCGCCCGCAACGCGCAAAACGCGTTTACGTGGGACACGGCCATTACGAAAATTTGTTATATCAGCGAACTCTTCTATGTGGTATACGGTTGTAGGTGCGTGCGTGCGTGCATGTGATATTAGCTGGTACATAAGCAGTTGTATACATAGGATGGTTGAAATATAAGTTGGAATTGTATTAGTTGTACAGAGTGGTTCTAAAAATCTTATATTGGGTGGCACATAAGTAGTTGCGTATACAATGGAAATAAAGTGGAGCAAAACTAGAGTTATACAGAACGGATATTTGCGTTATATGACGGAGAATAGTTACAGTTATACAAAAGGTTTTAAAAATTATCAGAGGCAGTTGAATATACAGGATGGTTGAAATATAAGGTGGAGTAGAATTTCAGTTATAAAAGGCGGTTTAAAAAAATTATATAGTTTGGGATATAAGTATTTGCTTATACAAGGTGTTCGAAGTACGGGTGGGGTAAAATTATTGATATTTAGGGTGCATCAAAAATTTGTTACCTATATAAGCATAAGCAGATAGGATATTTGACTTATAGGAGGTAGGATAATTATAGACATGGGTTCAAAAAATGTTTAGAAGCTTTTGCATATAAATAATAAAGTTAAATTATAGTCACAATGTGGCTCAAAAAGGTGAATATTGTTATATAGGGTAGACCATCAGCAGTTGCATAAATGGAATACTAGACATATGGATCGAAGTAAAGCATTAATATACAGGATTAATTTAAACAATAGAAAAATAGAAAGAGTCAATAGTGTGGAGAGGATTTATACTTATACAGGGTGGTTTTAAAGAAATCAGGACCGTTGTGATATTGTATTGAGTTGAATTATAGTTGTACAGGTTGATTCAGAAAATGATAGACCAATAAGTTATATAAGGGTGACCAATACACAGAAGCATATACAGTGTGGATGCAATATAGAGTGAATTAGAGTTACACTTATAGAAACTGGACCAAATAATAAAACAAATAAAAAGTTAAAATATATTTGGAAAATATAGACAAAGAATACAAATTAGAGAGGGAGAAAGAGGGGGGGATAAGAATTCGCTAAAATTGTCAATTGAATTGTACCTTAAATCAGATAAAAAAGAAGACCTGTCTGAAAATAATGATTGATTGCACAGAGTTTCTCAACGGTTTTTATTTTAAGTCAGTTGAAGTCGGTTTTTTTAATATAAATTATATTACACAATTATCTATCGGCTATCGAAAGTTTGCAACTTACATTGATTTATAAATAAGGTTTGTAACCCAAAATCAGTATTATGTAGCAATTAACCAATTTAATTCTGTTAATATTTTTTTATATTTTATATTATACGTTTTATTTATATTCTTTTTATTTCTTCCTGATATTTTTTATATAATTTGAGTTAGTTAGATCTGACAGGCCTAATATTCTTGGAAATCCTTATTCTTGTGACTGATTTGAATTTCATGATATGATTTGTCGTTGGATTAAAACACAGGTAAAGGTAAGTTTTCACTTCAATTAATAAAATTTCAGTTTCACTCACCGAGAAAAGTTTTCAATACATAAAGGTATTACAGTAGGTACATTCTATTCCTTTATATTTTCCATACATAACAGATATAGTAATTGCTCACTATGTGTGTTTCATTTAAAATTATATTGAATCTTTAGATATGTGGTTTAGAATTTATAAATAGATACTTATATTTCAGTTGTTTGTAATTTAATAGTATTCATATTAACTTAGGTTAGTTGGTTGAATTTTTGCTTAAAAGTTGAAACTGTGAAATTATGATTCTAATTAGTTTTATTACTCACTTATTATTATTATTATTATTCGGTCTCAAATTCCAGAATATTTTTGGTAAAATCTCTTTTTTTATACTTTAGTCGGCTTAAATGTTTTATTTATAACACTGCTAATAACTAATACTTTTGACAAAAGACCCTCAATAATGCTCACAATTTGATGAAGTAGGATCGAATGTCGACCACTGGGATACTAGTAGTATATATAAATTCGTGAAATACTCTAAATTCTTAAGTTGCACTGTCATTGATTTAAGTTTAAAAAATTGTGAAAAAGTTCTCGGTTCCTAGTTATTAATTTCTTAAAGGACTAGTGTTTTTATTTGCTTCAGTTCTACAGGAATTGTGTCACCGTGTTTGTGCTCGAACTCCTCCGAAACGGCTTGACGGATTTTTATGCATTTTTTATGTATATTTGATTACATATGAGACTAGGTCGTAAACCATATTTCACACCGTTAGGTGATTAGAGTGTCCCATCCAGAAAAACAAAATAAAAAAAATAATATTTCGGGAACAATATGTGACACAAACATGAAAATTTGTGTACATACTCCTTTCCCCAAACAAACAATAACGAGTATTATCATTCCCGGTCAAGATGGCGAGGTGGCAAGGTGTGTGTGTGTGTTAGGTTAAGGATTAGTTTAAGGAGTATAAAGTATGATGTTATATAAAATCCTAAAGACGCTTAGAAAGTGATAAAGACGCTAATGAAGTGATAATAAGTGTTTAATTTAGTGATAAAACCGGGAGTCAACGCCACCTAGCACTGTACATAGTTATATCGAAAATGTTAAGGACGGGAAAGAAAAGTTAATTTATTTCAAGAATCTTGATTTATTTACCATTAAAATTCAAGTGTTTGTAAATAAGATGAAAGTTGTTAAAAGACTATAAGAATATTTTTTACATTTATTCACTTATGTCTGGTCATTAACGTCGAAAGGACCAGGACCATTAGCCTTGTACTAAAAAGGCCGTAAGGCTACTTGAAAAAGAAGAAGAAGAAGAAGAGTATTATCATTTTGCAAAATTTGAATTGTCTCATGAGGGACAGGTGAGGAAATGGTTTTTGAACAATTTACTATTTTTCCAGAACCTAAAGTAATACAGTCATAAGAATTAAAAGGTTGACAAGTGTGGAATTTTTTAAGAAAAAATCTCGGGAACCAAAAATAATACACACATGAGAATTATAATATTAATTCCTTAAATTGAGAATTGATTTGACATTTTACTAAAGTTCTGTTATTGAATGGGGAGGATGGGGGTTAGTAATTTTTAGGGAACAAAAATGATGCGGGCGTGAACGAATATATGCTGTTCTCCTAAAAGGACTAAAACTGAATTTAATCACTAAGTGACCATCACCTAATCGATAAATGCTATCTGGATTATTTATTTATTGCATGAGAATTGATGAATTGATTCTGTTCTTTAATTGCTTAGAGATATTATTCGTCATGATAGTCTGAGGCTGATAGACAATGTAACTCATTCCTCGAAGTTTCCTTGGACTTTCATCGTCTTGGAATGGTTCATCTCCCAACGTTTCAATAGCTTTCTATCTGCTATCGTCATCAGGTGGATAATGGGAAATTCAGATCATCCCTCGTATTTATACCTTTAATAGGTAATGCGTCGCCAGTCATGGTTGTTTGTGGTCGAAACGTCGCCGTACCTGGCGGTCGGTTGTCGGTGATGCGTAGAGGCAGTGGCCGAAGAAAGGCTCTCCAAATTAATTTAAATTTAGAAGCTGCCAGTACTGAGGGAGTGGGATCTGTAAAATGTTCACTATCTAATTTATCGCACGTGAAAATGGTGAGTAAAGATTTATAAAATAAAAAAAACATATTTGGAATTTATCAAAATTGTCAAATTTATTCTGACAAAAAACTAAAACGAGAAAAATCTAAAAAATTCAAAATGTTCAACACACCAAAAATGTCGAAAGTGAAAAAATATTTAAAATTGACGACGTCACCATAAATGCAAATATGTCAAAAATACGAAAATGTTAAAAATCTCAGAATTGTCGAAAATGTCAAAAATCACAAAAATGTAAAAGATGCAAAAAATGTCAAAAATAACAAACATGTCAACAACCTAAAAAAAATCAAAAACGTCAAAAATCACAAAAAAGTAAAACTTGCAAAAAGTGTCAAAATAGTAATGAAATACTCTCTTTTGTAATCAAGACAATATATATAATATATATTGTTTCTGGTTAGGGACCCTTCATCAGTTGCGCTTCTCACAATTGCATGTCCTCTCGAACACCATATATATGTATTTGATATATATTGTTTAATTTGAAGACAGAAACTAAATGGAACCGCTCCAGATTCGGAACCTGTATGTGCTAGTTTCCACGAAAATCCTAGATGTCGGTCTTTACATCTCGCGTTTTCAAATAGTAATGAAAATTACGAAATAAGAAAAAATCAAGATAAATATGTCAAATAAGCAGATTTATCTAGCCCGTGCGAACCTCGATTTTAAAATAATTTGTCGTTTGTTGTCTCCTGTGCATATAATTTGAGTGCGCCATCATAATTCTGAAACACAAAGATATATGTTTTATAATTTTAATGCATGTTGTTCATTTCAGAAGCAAAATGTAATAACATAAATTCTGGAAATATTTTTATACCACATTTCCATCCACATATTAAAATATTTTTATTTAAAGCCAAATGATCTCTCGGGGTGATATACAACTCCCTACATTGCAGAAACACCGAAGTGTCTTTACCTTCTATACCAACTTTTATTAAAATATATGGACACGGGCTTTATGGAGCACACGGAATGCGTTTATACACGTTTTCCTTCTCAAAGCAACATATGAATCCCCAGAGGATGGTGGTTTATACCAATTTTCCCACTCACGTGTGCTACCTACGTGGAATATATTGGATGGGTCCTGTTTGGTTTGCGGAGAAATATTTTAACGCTAGCTTGGGATATTCCCAGACCGTACGAAAATGTAAATAAACACGACATAAATATAATAGCAGATATTAAAAGCTTTACTTTTTAATTATTCTTCGACAAAAATGAAAATAATCTAACGAGGCATATTGTTCAATAAATTATAAATTTGGAAGGGTGATTCTCGTTAAATGTAAGTTAAATTGTAATATTAATTACAGGTAAACCGTGCAACAATAATTTTAAATTTAGATGAAATAAAAACAGAATTTAGCATAGCTGCAAGTTATTTGGTGGGGTTTCTAATATGCATTAACGAACAAACATTTATTAGCTGTTTTTATTAGTTTAATGGTGATGGATGAGCAATTCCTAAAAAGCAGCAGTATAGTACTAATTTCCGGCAGTTATAATTTTTTAATTAAATAAAGAAAATTAAATTTCATATCAGTAAACTAAATTTCACCAAAGCGAACCGAAAAAAGCATAAAAATTCAAAATATTTGTTAATGTCGTGAGAATTATTACCAAATTTTAAAAAAGTTTCTATATTTCAAAACACTAACAGTTGTTGTTAGTGAACCTTGAATTAAAATTAAACAAAATGACATTAAAAAAAGCAAATTATTTTGTTTCACAAATTCGCTACAATACATTCAATACTTAATTCCCATTTAGCTCTTGGTATTGAGATAGTAAGCAAAAATCATTGCTTGGTACCTTTTTATTGATTTTCGTCAAAACGCATAGCTAAGGCTGCCTGCATGACAGTGGTAATCAGTGTGAGTGCTTTTGTCGTTTGAATTTCGTCAACTGTACGTAATAATGTCAGAAAAATGGTTTATTTAACAGAAATACACAAAATAACCATTCTACAAATTGTTTGGTTATGGAGATAACACACGGACACAAATGGAAGTTTCTCGCTTACTTCACGAAAATCTTCCAAATTTGCTGCCGGTATCGCAAGGAACAATTAACAAAATACAAAAGCAATTTCGTGAGCTTTGTCATGTAAGACAAATAAAAAATTTTGTCAAGTGCGAGTTGGACTCGCATACTTAGGGTTCCGTATCACCTTCAAGATTCTAATATTCCAGTTTTAGACAAGCAGGGAATGAGTGAATTTTCTTATAGTAACCCTTATATCTTTTAAAGGAAGCGTTTTAAATAAAAATATACACTTTGATTTTCCACACATAGACTTTTTATTTTATCTGCTTCAGGATTCTCTTGATTTTTACCAGAAAACATATGTATTTAATTTTCTAATTTGGCCCCCAAAAATTAACATTAGAGTTTAATTTTTCTAATAAACTTTGAAATCTTTTATAATCTATCTGTCTGAAGGCTCTGTGGATGGAAGGGCAAAATAGGTCAAGTTTTAAATTATAAATTATGAAATCTGTTAATCAAATTATTAAAAAATACTAATAAAATATATTTTTCTTCTAAAATGGGAATTAAGTCATATTTCTGTTAATATCTTTTCAACAAATGATTTAAAAATATGATATATTTGTAATTCACATAATGAGCCTTTTATCTAGATGATGCGAAAAGCATTTAATTGTATAATTTGCCCCATGTTCAACGTTTAGTCACACATCATATTTTTTCGAGTTTATAAGGAAAGGGTAAAATGCATTCATTTAAAAAACTATAAATAAATTCGTCATAATGAGCCCTGTGATTTGATATATTACATGACCCGTTAGAAACAGCATTAAATTCTATAATTTGCAAAATGAATATTAGGACATTTTTCAAGGTTCAAGACGATGTTTTCGGAGATAAGGGGGGATGGGTAATTTTTTTTATATTTTTTTAATATCTTTTAATTAATTAATTTTAAAAATATGAAAAAAATATATTTGTTTTTGAATGTGATTTCTGTTGAACAAATGATGGAAATGTTAGTTTTTCCTTATTTTTCCAGTACAGTTCAGGTGTCAAAATCCTTTTAATTAAATTTTAAAAATAGAAGATGTTTTGTTTTCATGATGGGTTGATTTGGAGGGCACAGGTTTACACTTCACTTATGGTTTCATGTTAATTCGTTTCTTCATCATGATCATCGTAATGAGCCTTTTCATTTGATATATAACATATTGGTCTAATGAGAATCAAAACCTTTTTATAGACTATTTTCGACTATACAGAGAAACATACGCAATATTCTGAAAAAGTTAATGCTTGGACAGGAATTGTTGGAAATGAAATCGTAGGTCCCTTTTTTATTGAATGGAGATAAATAGTTAGAGCTGCTCCAAAATAATGTCCTTCCAACTTAGACAAAGTTATATCATGATCCAGTATACCCACAAGTTCCTGCCAATACAATATGGTTTCAGCAAGATGGAGCACCGCTACATAAGGAAATCAATGTCGGGCAGTACTTGAACCAAATTTTTCCAAATCGGTGGATTGGGAGGCGCGGATCGATAGAATGGCCTGCAGGATCTCCTGATTTGACGCCATTGGACTACTTTTTGTGGGGATATATCAGAAGTACTGTATACAAAACTAAACCCCTGAACTTACATGACATAAAAAGATGAATCACGCTTGCGATTAGATCATTCACGCCTGAGATGTTAAGACATTTCTACAACAAATTATCATGTTGTCAAGATGTTCGCGCAGTATTTTGAACATTTCCTAGATTGACATTAATGGTTTTTTGTTTTTTTTTATATTATTAAGAAATAATCAGTATTACTTATTATGTTTTTTGTGTAGCGAATTTTTTAAATGAAATAATTCCCTTTTTTAAATAAAATCTGAAAACAGTTGAAATGTAGGACATTGTATGTGAAATATGTCTAGAATTTTGTGGGGAATTTAAAAAATAAATAGTATACAGGGGCTTTCATTTAAAATAGGAAACTTGGCATTGCCACTGTCACATGACACACCCTAAATATTTTTTTTGGTGAAAAAATGCTCATTTAAAAATACAAATCGACGTATCTAAGCATTTTCTCAACACGCCCTCCTTTATTCGTTATGAAATTTTTTCCATTTGGCTGTTTCACACTATATATTAATCTGATATATATATATATATATATATATATATATATATATATGTACATATATAAACCTTGCTGACCCAGGTTTTTCACATTGTAGGTCTGGGCCGTTTTAGTTGCTAAATTCCTAAACATGTATTGTAGATGGAATCATAGTTTAGTATCCTAGTTTAGTTAGATTCAAATCTCTACTACTGGTAGTAAAGTGTAAAGGACGCCACTAAATATTGCTTTAAAAGGATTTTAATACTTATATTTAATATGAATATGTAAATAAACCCTAATTTCTTAAAAACAAAACAAATTCTAGGTGAGATACTTGATTTGGGGTTTTTGAATGTCAGTTGTTAAATTTTACTATTATTGTCTTATATAACATATACATTTTAAATTTTGCGTTATTTACACAGTAAAAATTAATTATTAAAAAACTAAAATAAAATGTATCTTTAAGAAATACCTTTCGCGGCTTTTATTATTCATAATAGATTGCAAAACAATTTTAATAACTTCTAAAAACCAAAAATATTGTTATAGAATTCATTTAACGCTGCCAAAAAAATTACGAAACCTTCTAAATTAACCGTTCGAAAAAAATATTACGAAAACGACATAAAAACGGTTGTATAAAAAAACTATTAACAACGGTAGTACCCAAAATCTCGATGACTGTAAACGCTGAGGTTGACGTAATTTCGATTTCAATTACCAAGTGGCACCCGAAAAGACTGAAAAAGAGAGTATATTTGTTTATTTTGGTAAAAATAAAGGCGTTAAAAGTGAAATTGAATATTTGTGAATTTTGAACCCACAGAATCTATTGCAATATGTCCATCCCAAAATCAGGATTAGTCTGGTTACTTAGGCCTAGATGTTCAAAGCTGGATTAAATCCCGGATTTTTTAATCCCGGTTTAATACTTAATCGAAGATAATGATTTGACATGTTGTACAATCAGAAAATAACCCTGAATTTGTTAAACCATATATTAATTCATGAAATAAATTATTTCTCGTTCTATGATATATCCTCTCGAAGTTTCGTTTTGTGTTTTTTGTCAATATTAAAGTAGCAACAATAACATTGCCTTGGATACTTTATGGATAACCCTCCATCCTGTTGACTATCGATTCCATAATAATAATAATGTCAGGGGGGACCACCATCATAATACCAGTAGCATAAAATCTTAAACTTAGAAGTATCATGTCTTGTACACTAACACTGTGATTCATGTCAGTGGGATTAACATCCTTGGGTAATCGAAATGTGTTAAGAAATTCCCTTTATATCCATTTTTCAAAATTGTTTTCTCGAATTCGAAACGTCGGTATCTTCCTTAGGGATTCAACAATTTGTACTAGTTCTAAAAAATCTTCATCGTCTTTTATTTCTTCCATTAAATCAGTCGTAAATATTTTCTTATATAAAATTTTTGTTTGTAACTAAACAAATATAAGAAAGTGTTTCTTACAATCTGCTAGTTTGTATATGATAAATTTAACCTATCAAAGTACGGTTCTAAACGTCAAATTAGTTCTTAATCTCGGTTTAATCTGTGAATATTGAGGAAATATTTTGATCCAGGCTTTTTTTTTGTTAATGTATTACCAAATGTATATCGTATCATACTCATTGAAACAATATATTGCCCTCTAGCCATTGCGTAGGTACTTATGTCCTTTAATAGCAGATTTACTAAATTACGTTTGAATTGCTCTGTAATTAATTAAGGAATTATGTGTAGGTGTTACCTTCTACTGACTTTGAATTTACTTAAGTTTTCTAATTACGGAAGAAACTGTATGAGCAGGATTTCAAAATAATTTGAATTTAGCAGCCAATTATGTATACAGAATTTCAGCAATTTCAGTGGAAATTTGTAAATCGGTAATGTGTATAAGAGGAAATAAACAGTTATACCTCTTTTTTATTTATTTAATTAATTTATTCAAATTTTCTCATTTGTATTCACTATATCAAAAGAGCAGATATTATTTAGTTATCTGTCGCTCATAAAATTCCTCACTCGCATTTGTACGCAAAACATATTGTTAATTTTTTGCCCAGCACATGCAGCTATCTGCTCGTATTTTAAAAACAAGCTTTTCGATTTGTGTTTGAATTGCATTTATAACTAAGCATGAAAAATTTAGAATTTATCATGTTCTAATAATTGTAAATGTATTCAACGATTTTGTGAATTGTCATTAATAGTTTTTCATAGTTTTGTGCTCAATTTTATTATACTAGCTGTCGCCCTGTGGTCGAAATTCGACCAATTGTGTCAATATCTGGGAGGTTAAGTAACATGAAAATTTTATCGTGACATTCTATCCTAGGACATTAGGGAGAACAGCAATTACACAGAACGGATCCAGATTCGGAACCTCTGTGTGATAATTTCCTCGAAAATCCTAGATGTCGGTCTTATATCTCGCTTCTACAAATAAGTAACGAAATTCAAGTTTTTTTCAGATATAATTCATAGAACTTTATTTGTGTTCAAATTCGTAATTCCCAATTTAAAATGACAAGAATTCAACTGCTAATGGGCTACCCTACATATTTATTTTTTCTAACCCCCCTGTATAGCTATAATTGCACTCAACTCTGTAACATTTATTAAAATCCTCATTATAATAATTCCATCTCATTATATAATTCCACCACCCTATATATGCAACTGCTCATGGACCACGCATAATATTTTTTAACATTTTTTAACCACCCGGTAAACCATTCTGTATATGCCACTGCCTATGAGTCGCCGTATTTACTCTTTTTGTTTATGAAATTTTTAATGATCTTCTGTAACTATAATTCTACTCCGACCTATATTTCAATCAATATATATATGGAACTCTTCGTGGTCTACTCTATAAATCATTTCCTTTTCTAACATTTTTTATCACCATCCTGTATATCTATAATTTCTCTTACCCTATATTTCATCTTAACTATATATACAACTGCTTATGGGTTACGAAATGTTGCGTTTCCATTTCCGCCACCCTGTATATGCATCTATGTATAACATTTTTTGATCCACCCTGTATAACTGTAATTTTACTGCACTTTCTATTCCGAGAACCGTGTAAATTCAACCGCTAATGGGCTTCCCTATATAATTATTTTATTAGTTATAATTGCACTCTACTCTATATTTTAAACACCCTAAATATGCAACTGCTTATGTGCCACCCATTAAAAAAAAGATTTCTAACATATCTGGAATCGCCCTGTATAATTATGATATTCAACGATTACTTTACCCACTAAACAATAACAACGCTTGCATGCCACTTCCAGAAGTACATGCTCTAAGTATATAACAGCATTGATCTGTCTATATATAATTACTCAATGGTTTGAGTCTGGCGGCTGCACGCGGCACATTCATTTGTTTGGCATTGACATTATTGACGTAAATAATGAATTTTAATTATATTTTATTTAAAGAATGAACCAATATTATAAATTAAGATTAGCATTCTGCACTGAAGGTCGTCAGTAGCTACTAAACAAAACAAAAATGAAGAAAATCGGTTGAGAAACAGAGGAGAAAATGGAACCTAATCGTTTTGTCTTAGCCTATTTATATATAGATGTATATGAGTATATTATAGTACATTATAGTACCTAAAATAAGTATAGTAGAAGCCTGCACCATTTTCAATGGATAATATTCCAGACAATAAAAAGCAATACTTACACATACAGAAAAAAATATATTAAAGTTGTTCTATTTGCGTTGATTTCGAATATAAACTTTGATTAGAAACTCAGATGTTGAATTTTATATATCTATCACAGACTTATAATATTGCCAGCTTTAGGTCTACTCCATTTAAAGTAGTCACTTTATAATATGTATGTATACAGTGATGGGCAGTAGATTGCCTACTTGTTTCCAATTTTTTTTACAATTTTGAACTTCCTGTTTTACCGGAAGTAATGTCGATTTTAAAATTTGCAATGAAACACCCTGTATAGTATTTTAGTTTCTAATGAAACATTTTATTGCGAATACAAAAATATCGGTTTTAAAATTGTTTACTTCAATACCTACCGAGATATTAACAGAAAAGTAACTAAGGAAAGGAAAAATTCGATGGTAGCTAAACTCGGTTCAGATTTCATTTACGCCCGATATAAACAAACCGCTCGGTAAGGATTTGTATTTATATTGGCCAATCGGCGGCATTATACCGTCACAGCCAACAGCACTGCTTGTTCCATAGTCGAATAAAGGTGCGTTTGTTTAAATCATGCGCAAATTAAATCTGAATCAAGTTTAGTAGTCCCTGAAATTCATTGCAGTAGTGACAGTAGTTGTCAAAATAAGTTATTAGTTTTTTTTATTTGAACGTAAAAAGATTGTATTGTTTTAATTTGATCGTAAAATGGCCGAATTAAAAGAAAGAGAAAGAATAGAAATATTAATGATGATTGGATATGGGGAGAGGAAAAGGACGCATCAAGAAGTTTGTGACCTTTTTAACATTGTTCATCCGAATATTTATTATTATTATTTCAGTAGTGACGAAAACTTTGTCTTACTAAAAAGGGGACGGTTAAAAAGTGCAAGTAATGAAGGTGTAGCTCAAAATGTTGCTATATCTTTGGAAGAAAATCCTCACTTATCCACTACCGACCTTCGTCAATATGCATAGAATTAACCGTCGTTCAGTAGGAAGAATTTTAAGGCGAGAAAAATATCATCCATACAAAATTCGCCTCGTTCAAGAACTCTCCGAAGACGATTTCGACAGACGTTTGCAATTTTGTGAAACGATGATGGATATTTGTAACCGTGATAATAATTTTATAAGAAATGTTGTGTTTTCAGACGAGGCTACATTTTGTTTAAATGGTACGGTTAATCGACATAACTGCCGCTACTGGTCGCAAAATAATCCTAATTGGGTACAAGAGGCTCATACACAACGTCTCCAAAAATTAAACGTTTGGGCCGGCATTTATAACAACAGAATCGTGGGACCCTTCTTCCTACAATAAACTTTAAACGGAGATAGGTATTTACAGCTCTTGGAGACACAAGTTATTCCGGCATTAGAGGTAAATGGACAATTACCAAATAATATCTGGTTTCAGCAGGATGGAGCTCCACCCCATTACTCTCGCATTGTTCGAGATCATTTAGATAGGACATTTCATCACAGATGCATTGGAAGAAAGGGTACTTATGAATGGCCTGCACGAAGTCCCGACCTTAATCCACCAGACTATTTTCTGTGGGGTTACTTAAAGTCTAAAGTTTCTGTTCATAGACCAAATAATTTGCAACAATTAGCTGCAAGAATAACTCAAGACATCCAGAGAATTACACCAGAAGTAATAGCTAATGTTACTAGAGACTTTAACAACCGACTTGCTTATTGTCAAGAAGTAAACGGTGCTCAGTTTGAACATCTAATACATTAAGTTTAGTTAAGTTAAGTTTCAATGTTTTGAAAATCACTTAGATTTAGTTAATAATTATGATTATGTATTTCTTTAATGGATATTAGATTTTTCCTTCCTTAATTACTTTTCTGTTAATATCTCGGTAGGTATTGAAGTAAACAATATCAAACCCGATATTTTTGTATTCGCAATAAAATGTTTCATCAGAAACTAAAATACTATACAGGGTGTTTCATTGCAAATTTTAAAATCGACATTACTTCCGGTAAAACAGGAAGTTCAAGATTGTAAAAAAAATTGGAAACAAATAGGCAATCTGCTGCAGTATCCACGTTCCAAATTTCATTTTGATATCTCTAATAATTCCAGAGATATTTGGTTCCACACATTTGCCCATCACTGTATATCAACATCATTTTTACCATCATATTCGGCTATATTCTATCATTATTTAATGGTGTAGCTTAAAAATGAAACCATTAGCATATACTATCTTTTCAATATTTTTCAGTCCATTGAACGCAAGACAATACATTGTTTCCGTTCGAGAACCTTTATTAACAACAAATTGAAGTCTCCAATAATTATTTATGTATTTATTACACATAACTGAATTTAATATTTTAACGCAAAATGAAGTTCACAGGGTGAACACAGTTCGACTCCCGATCTGCAGTTTCGGTGAGATAGTTTTTTCTGAATGTCGAAATTGATTTAGAGATAAAATTCCATTCACATAATACAAATATATGCAACCGACTGAGATCACAAAGACGAATCAGAATCCTTGTAATTTTAAAAAAGATAATTGACGATTTCAACTCCAGTGTTGACGAACACTATCTTAAAAGAAGGTATGTAAGGGTAGAATTACAGCTAATATTTTTGGAAACGAACAGAAAATGGGCCAAGAAACCTTTCTCCCAAAAACGATCACACCAAAAACGGACATGGAATAGTCCAAATTTCAAATGAGATGAACTAAATAGTATCATTCTCGGTTAGTTCGGGATGTATTGTAGTAAATAAAGTTAGCATGGTGACCATTAATTTGGGCAAGTTTATACTAGTAAATATTCAAATCAAAAACCACGACAAGAACAAAGAAACGTAATGATCCATATAGAACAACTCACAAACTCAAACAAAATGAAAAATGAAAATATTAGATAAATTAGTAGAGAAATTTTAAAATATACGATATTACAGGCAAAGTGGACTAGTTTACCAAAAATTTTAAGCAAGCTGCTAATGAACTACCTGAATCGAAGAAAGTTAGAGCAAAGAAAATTACCGACAACACAAAAACATTGTTCAAGAAAGTTAAAATTATATAAGGACAAAATTCTAGTAGTATGCGCAAAATTGAGTAAATTAATAAGTAAGTAACTACTTAAATATATTCGGAAATAAAGTAATAGAGGAAACATAAGATCAACAACGGACCAAAAGTTTTTAAAATACACTTTAGTCTTAAAAAAAAGAATTGATTTCTCTAAAAGATAAAAATAATCAAGAACTAACACACAGAACTAAAATCCTTAGCAAATAAAAATCAAACCATGCAAGTCCATACAGGACTCAACAACTAAGATTGAATAACTAAAACTATAAATAACCACGATTAAATTTACAAAAATCAAGAATAACATATCCGTCGGGCTAAATAGCTTTATAACTGAAATGAATAATTACCGAAGGCCGAAACTAATTGAAAAAGTTAGACACCCTTTTAACAGCTACCTTTTGAAGAGCCACATTTCTGAATCCAGAACAGAAGTCAAGGTTATCCATATTTACAAGAAACTAAATAACTGTTGACCCAAATGTATATATTACTAACACGAGTGGTAATAATTAATGACAAAAGTAGATAAACAACAATCTCAAGAGCAGGCTAAATTTCGCTCAGAGTTTTAAAACTAGGGATCGCCTACAAAAAATCAGTAAATTATTGGAATAATATAACGAATATAACAATAGATAAGCAAGAGGCGTTCTAGCGCAAAATTTCATGTATTTTCTTATGAAGATGGAAAACTCAGAAATTTAACCAAATTCCCCCACCACCGCCACCTGGCTGGTGTGACGTCATTAGTCACGCCCCACTGAACCGCTCTCATTAGTCGATCCCACCTCGCTATAGTGACGTCATAAGCGCTCTCATTGGTCAGCTCTATAGTGCCCCCATTGAAGCGCTCTCATTGGTCAATTGTCAACGCCCCCCACTCTCATTGGTCAACACCAGGCTTTCATTGGCCAAAGGCCACGTGCCTTATTCCAACGATCGCCGTGGCGGAGCATTATAAATAATTGTAATTATGTTTGGTGAAGACCCTCGACGCCATGTTGTTTGTAGGATCTTTATGGTGTAATGTCACACGACAGCAATGTCGGCAGCTGATGAGAGACATTATTATGTTTTAACAGTCTTTCATTCAACATACTATCAACTTCTAGAAACGTTATTTCAAGTAGCCTTGTTGGCACATATATATAGTGTTTAACCTACGAAGCAAACGATTCCCCATGACGGCAACAGTTTTTTCTAATATACCTAAGCCAAGAGATGGCGCCACGTAAATTATTTTATCAGAATTTATAATGCTCCTCCACTGCGATCGTTGGAATGAGGCACCTGGCTAGCCCTAAGCACCAGGTAATTAACCAACAAAGTAGGAAGCGTTGACGATTGACCAATGAGAACAGGGGGCGTTGACATTTGAACAATGAGAGCGCTTCAATGGGAGCGTTACAGAACTGACCAATGAGAGCGCTTATGACGTCATTACAGCGAAGTGGGGTGAACTAATGAGAGCGGTTTAATGGGGCGTGACTTATGACGTCACACCAGCCAAGTGGGAGTGATGGGGGAATTTTGTTCCATTTCGGAGTTTTAGAAAAAACATGGGATTTTCCGCTAGAACGCCTCTTGCTTATTATTGAAATACGTACAGTCCTAAACACACAACTAGACGACTGGACTGATCAAATAAAAGCACTAATATCAATAATTGAGGATATCCCAACCACAATATTCACCTACCAAACTGCAAAAGATGATTAACGAATTGGATCAAAATACTTAATTGGTTGGATTAACCATTAATATTAATAAAACTGATATCAGTTCAAACACCAACTGAACACATAAATATAACACTCCATTACGATTAAAATTCGATAGTCTTGGGAGAGGCACGTTATTCTGATGCCCCTCCTCTCAACTTTGGTTAACATTCGAGACATGAAGACTAAAGTTTTTTTTTCGAAGTGACATTTATGCAAGCTTGTCTTTTTTGTAGTATCAAACCTGATAAATGCATTAAATGTACAGGATTGTATTATTTAGTATGATATCATGAATTTCATTACTTCCATTTCTTTGAATGTTAGGTTTTAGGCCTTTTTCATTATTCAGAAAGCCATTAAATTAACACTATTTTTAATGTTATAAGCATTCTTTGTTGTTGGGTTATAACTTATTATATTCAGTTTAACTTTAATATATTCTTCTTGAATTAGCATAGAAATTTTTAAGCAATTTCAATTCTACTCTGGCTTCTTTCTTTCTTTATAACATGTACTTAGAAAACCGTTGTTTGCTTCTTGACTTACTTGAGCTGAGCTCGACATAATGATTAATATTTTCTCGCTGATACGTTTTTTTTTTCATATATACCATTCTGTATTTATTCTTCCAAAAAAATGTTCCTGTGATATATTTTTCTTTCATTTCCCAGTGGAAACAGATATCATCCTTCGTTCAGACGTAGCGAAAGCTTCACTCAAAACTGACATATTGATTTCTCAAAAGATTAAGAACTGAGACGAGATGCTTCATTTTCACAACGAAAAAACAGAAAGCATTTTTTCTCCTGTCCAAGCTCATAAAAAATCACTTGTTACGTGCCTCTGTGTAGATGAGAGAGGAAAATCTGGTCGAATTTCACGCTTATAATAGAGATTATGATCATATAACGTGTTATATTTAAAGGAAATATTGGCTAATAACATTGCCGTTATGAGAGGCGATCCATCATTTTTTTCCTCTTCACGTTCTTATTATTTTTTGCTTGCAGTGTTACTCTCTGAGGAACAATAGTCATTAGAAATATGATTTGTGAGCGAATAGGGTGATTTATGTCAGCATTTGTGAGAGAACCGCTCCCATAATTCACACTAGAGATGTCTCCTTCATAAGAGCAGAATGCTGAGTATGACTATTTTAGAAAAAACAAAAATATGGGCATTAAAATTAATGAAGTCTTTTTGCTGAAAAACCTTTCTGTAATTACACATTAGTGTTATACATAATTTATAATTTAAAATGAACAGACTTCAACTTGCTTAAAATAAAAACCGTTTATAAACCGTTTGCAAACAATAACTATTTTCTGACATATTTTTGTATCTGTTTAAGGTACAATTCTATTGATTATTTTAGCGTATTCCTATCTCGTCATCTCTCTCTGATATATATTTTTTTATATTATCTACATATTTTGTAACTTCTTTTTTGTTTTATTATTTGGCCCACTTTCTATAAGTGTAACTCTTTATTCTTAACTGCTTATGCTTATTTAACCATTTTTTTATCCACTCTGTATAACTATAGTTTTACTTCACTCTTATTTCAACCACCTTGTATACGCAACTACTTATGTGCCCCTCAACACAACACTATTTGATCCACCCTGTATAACTTTAATTCTATTTCACCTTATATTTCAATCATCCTATATATGGAACTGCTTATGTACCATCCAATATCACATTTATTTGTAAGATTTATTGAACCCGCCTCTCTAACTGTAATTCTACTCTGCCCAATATTTCAGCTGGCACATTGCTTGAATTTCGATACACGCACACACCTACCACCCTATGCCATTTAGAAAACTTTACTCACCTAAAAAAATTCACTAATGGAATATTTTGTGCCATGAAAACCGGTACAAACACCCTGTACGACATACTTTCATGGCAAATCTTGACATTTAAGCTAGATATTTATGAAGAAAATTTTACATTTACCTTGATGTTTACCTATTTTCGGAAAACAGTATATTTTACGTTATAAATAATTATACGGAATCAAGCTGGAACATCTGTTTGTAGAATGCAATTTAAAATATTCAAATTGGTTGAGTCGTATTACAGAAAACAGTGTAAATTTTTTGAAATTCATTGAAATGTATCTCCTTAATTATTGTCTTTTTCTGATTTTCTAGAAATCCGTAAATCTCACGTTATAGAAAATTATACATTGAGGACGCGTGGGTTGAAACAAAATTTTATGATGATAAATTTATTTATACAGGGTGGGACAGAAATAAATTGTGACCATCAACTTCATTTTCTCAAATGGAAACATTTGTTTTTTATTTTATATCTGAATTCTGCATTGAATTGTAAGTATTTTCCATGTACAATGTCCTATACTGAAAATAAACAATTATTATAAAAAATACATTTCTTACAAAATTGAAAAAAAACATCAACATATGAAATAAATTAAATGTTCAAATTGTTGACCATTAACTTCCTGACAATACCTAACACGGTTTACATATTCTTGTAAGACTTCATTTAGCGTTTGTGGCAGGATTCGTTGTATTTCGGCCCTAATTCCATTCTTCAATTCCTCGACTTTTTCCGGCTTATTGAAGTAGACTTTCGATTTCACCTAACCCCAAAGATAAAAATCTATTCAATATTACATCTCCTTCCGATCGATCTATTTGGGAAAATATTGTCAAGATAATCTCCCACTGCTGGCGAATAGTGCGTTCGATCCTGTTGAAACCATACCGAATCTGCCAGTATATTGGGGTTTTCAGCATTCGGGTAAAGCTCTGTTAAACAGGGTATTATGTCATTTTGTAATTGGTCTAAATATTTTTCCGAGTTAAGTGTTCTCTCAATAAAAAAGGACCCACAATTGAAGTACCCACAATTCCGGCCCATACGTTAACTTTACTGTTTATGACTTTCCATAATTCAATGTGAGTTTTCTGATGCCCAATATCGAAAATTTTGCCTGTTTACTGAACCATTTAAATAAAATGTTGCCTCGTCGGAAAAAACATCTTACTTGAAAAGTGCGGGTTGGCATTGCATCTATTCATCATTATTTCGCAAAATTCTACTCTCCGGTCCAAATCATCTTCAGTAAGTTCCTGAACTAAATGAACTTTGTATGGGTGCCATTTATTTCTGTGCAAGCATTTTAGAACAGAAGATTTACTTATTGACTGTTCTGCGGGTATTTGTCTAGTGGATTTGTGAGGATTTTCTTGTAAATCGAGCAAAATATTTAATTGTGTATTTTCTGGAAGATGTTTGGTTTTGTAATTGTCTCTTACGTGGCCAAATTCTAGAAACGTTTTTGCTATTTTACTAACTACCGATCGTGTAATAGGCCACTCCGGGTACTTCATATTAAACAATTCGCAAACTTCAGCTTGTGTTCGAGTTCTGTCGCCATATCCTACCATCGTCAAAATTTTTATTCGCTGCTTTTCAGTTAAACGCGCCATACTTTGCAACTGCACTTGACAACTGCTTATTTGAAGTATAATTATAGTACAGTTTCTATGGAAATAAAAAATAAGGATTCCATTCATGCGACTAAAATACCGCCAACAATCATAAAAACCATACGTAAATAAATGGCTTCGAACCAACAAACACCTTATTTTACCGTTGTTTTCTTAACTTTAGAAAGAAATGTATTTTTTTAATCAGTCTTAATTTTCGGTATAGGCATATTGTATATGAAAAATACTTGTTTCCATTTGAACAAATGAAGTTAATGGTATCAATTTATTTCTGGCTCACCCTGTATAAATGAGTTTATCATCACAAAAACTGCAGCCCAAAAAAAACCGACGTGTTCGAGCGTTTTTCCGAAAAAATAACACCTGAAATTTAAATGAATTTGTTCCAACCCACGCATCCTCACAGTGTGGTACCTTTTTGTATTATTCGTTAATACAATGCCGTTTAAATCATTTAAAATTCCCAAACCGTTTTTGAGTACTGAGCATACATAACAAAACGTGACGACGAATTTATAACCTGCTCCTTTTTGGAAGTCGGTTAAAAATAATATAGTACGTTCCATAAATGAAGAATGTTTAATTCTAGAAAAGGTACACCATAATGATAGTAAAATCTCTGTGATATTAGGAACTCCGTGGGTTCAAAACAATTTCTGCACTAAATAAAGTAACCTTTATATTCACCGAAATAAATCACAATTCGGACTAGTAAAAAATATTTTCTTTCAATGGTCGATTAACTCACGCCTTGATCAGTTGTTCAGATTGGTCAACTGTCTACTGAATTGAAATCTTGCTGTACGTCAGAATATTTTATCCCATCGCTGTCGTTCTCGATCTTTTAGTGCGTTCGAAAATACTTCTTTTTGTCGGCATGATTATTCGAATGTTTCTCGGAATTCGGGTAATACGATAGGCCACCTCGTAGATCCTCTTTACTACTTCATAAGACCCATCCGATGCTGGCATGAGCTTTGGAGACTTAAACTTAGTTCTTTTGGGGTTGTATAGCCAAACCTAATCTCTCTCGTGATACCATACTGAAATTGTCTCCATCCGATTACTGGTTGCAAGCATCTGGTTTCAGGCAAGTTCATATGGAACCAGCAAGCTTGTCGGAGTTGTTCGGCATCGTTAACTTCACAGGACGATTCTTCTGGTGAGCTAAAGGCCAAATCACATGGTGGTCTCAGCACCGTTCCGAAGAGTATTCAGGCTAGAATCAGTACTTTGCTGTTGTGAAGGGCTGCGAAATTGGCGAACCGGAACAGGGGAATTTTATCGACGACCTTTTCGTTTTCGTTTTCTGGATACCCAGCATCTGGCATAGGTTAGATTCAAAGTTCGGCCCTTGATCCGATTGTAATTTCAACTGGACACCAAAACTGTTGAATAACTGTTCTATCAACACCCTGGCCACCGTGGTTGCCTCGTGACTGTATATGGCATATGCTTCAGGCAAGTACTCTATATCGATCAGTATTTATTTATTACACCTCTCAGACTCGCAGTATGAACCGGCGACATATATAGCAACTTGTTCAATTGGGACACTCGCATTATATCGCTGCAGTCTGCTCCTGTACTGGTTTTCGGGCCCTTACTGACTGCAGAGGTGTCACATTTCCGACACTAGGCTCTTCTCAGTAATTTACACAGTGATATCCGTGGCGAATTTTATCCAAAGTCTTGTTCATGCCCAGAAGACCTCAACTATTTACCTTCTTACATGGTCTTATCGTGGCCTGTGTGTTCTTCTCTTCTCAAGTAAAAGGATTGATTCAATCTCTGAATCGGTCATTTGTTCCTGTATACATTGTTTTTTGCCCAGTCGTCGTTTACCTGCGCACAAACCCGTCCAATGAATAGTGCCTTGGATCAGGCTGAGGGTTAGTTAGCATTCTCCCTCTAATACTCACTGACTGAATGTTCCTGGGGATGGTATAGTTGCGATGGTCAAGTCTTGTGCAATTATAACGATTCTGCTTCGTCGTTTCAATCGTATTATCTCATTTATTTTGTTTATTTCGGAAAGGTCGGCTTTATTCTTGACTGACGGAAACGTCTTATAGCTTTGATTTCTTCATAACCCGTCGCAGAATCTCTTTAATATTTTTTATTAGTAGTCGAATCAGAATTCGTTGAACCTCGAGATCTCTAATACCATTTATAAGTCTAGTCAACTGATCTTTTCTTTGACAGGTACAGGTACGCTAACAGTGTTAAACGGCTAATGTCTGATTCGAATTTTTATAGATTTTCACCAGATTGTTGTGTATTTCCATTCAATTGCACCTAGTATACTTAAGCGAACGGTTGACATATCTTTTATCTAGGACTGCAACGTCTTGTCGAAGTTACCTTGCTCACCCACTGGAATGCACTGAAGAAATTCTAACGCTAGACCTCTTAAAGAAATTACTGAAAATGAAGACTTTTCTCGGCTATCTCTACTGTCAATTTCGGCTGCTGCTTCAAATTGTCGTTAGTACATAGGCCAAGACGAACTACCATCAAAAATGGGTGGTTCTATAAAGGAATCATTGGTACTTACGGTGTACCAATAGATTCGTGCCTGCAACCAATTGTCGACCGATCGGCAATTGGTTAATGCATCGGTACATGAACCGTTATTGTGCAACTCCATGCATGTACCAGTCGATGACTGCACCCCCGGTTCTAACCTGAAGCCGGTGATCAAAATTACCCTACATTAACTAGTTGCGAATCAATCACCGTGTCAGTTGGAACACGAAATTGAACCGTTCACTAAACGGATATTGTTTTGAAGGAACACTATTTTTCTTGTGCGCAGGTACGCGACCGTTGTGGATCCGTTATCTAGGCTGAAGGAACGAACCTTATATCTCCATCGTTGTTGAATGTTTTTAATCACAGTTTCGATTGGATTTTTTAGTTATGTTCACATAGTACTTTGCTTTGATTTGAATTAATATCTTATATTCAAGACCATCCATTGAGCTGTCTAGGACATCAATTACTTATTGGGATTAATACTTGAATCGTAACAAAATATTTACAGTTATTTTAATTTTCCGGAAGTGTGTGTCCATTACTAGGATACAAAGAAAGAGAAACAGAGACAGGTAGATAACGAGAGACGGGAAGTGTATTTGGTAAGAAGAAGAATATTGAATTCATCTAAACAGTAAATATTTGTACCCTGTTATGCAATTTTAACCTTTCTCTACCTACCCACCACCCAAAAGGTGTGTAAGAAGTGCCCGCATTATATTTTGTCCATTCAGAAAATATTGCTCTACTTATTGTAATAAATAACTGCAGCTTATCAACTAATAGCTCCCTATGCAATTATATTTACTCTACTTGTAATTTAAAAACAATTAATGAAAAATGGGATTATAATTACATCAGGACACAGATAGTATCAATATTCCATGAACTTTTTATGTCAGCACTTATAGACCTATTTTTTTAGGATCTTCCCTTATAACATACTTTCATTTACTGAGTAACTTCATTCAATTAATAGGCTAATTAACTTAAAGAAGGTGAGTTCTATAGTGAAAATTCATCTTTGTAATATCTTTATACGGGGTACAACAAAACTCACCAGTTGAGGGTATAGTTTCATAATTTTCCTTACGTCTATCATTGATAAAAATATATGGTACACCCATCTTGTCTTTTTTTCTTATACATATTGAGGTCGCTCAAAATTGACTCTGATCTGTCAGTTTAAACCAGTTGTCATTGTCTGACTAAGAGTTTATACCTCTGGAGGTAGCCCACAATGCAAAAATATCGAGGCAAGTCTAAAAAGATAGAGCAATAGAAAGTAAGAGTAAATCTTACTCGTATGGGTGCTGCTACCATGTAGTTCATTCGCTACTTTCCCCCACCAAGTGAGATAACATGATGCTGTGTTTATCGTCCTCTCTGCCTAGTCTTGTCATGATATTTGTGAGCTGCAAACTACCTCCAGAAGTATATGCTCTAAATTGGCTGACTCTGATCTTATCTAGCCGTAACTGTGAACATGAAAGCTCCTTTTGAGGTTCTTATGAAGTTGGGAAATGCCACAGAATAAACTGAAACCACCAGACACAAAGTATGTGACCCTGTCTTGTACAATATGTCCTATAAAGAAAGAACTACAATTATTTAAGAAGAGATCAGTATGTGTAATAAATGTACAAATCTGTAAAAGAATGTGAAATACTGGCTACTAGATAATATATGGTTGGCCAATTCAAATAGAAATTTTATTCTAGTCGGGACACAAAGACGGAAAAGAAAATGGCATTGTTAACTTTAATCAGCCCTTTTGTTAAATAAAAGTTCCCAATACGATGTACCTATAAGATTTCCTCGAGCAAAGTTCAAAGCTTTCCATCTATTACAAGCCAGTATTCATATTTCAATGACCGTTCTGCCTATTTGCTTTCCAAGAAAGTCTATTTAGGTCGATGTTCCCTCAGGTCATAACATAAAATTCCAAATTCTTGCATTACGAACAGAACAGAAAGTCTAGCGAAGCGAGGGAGGATGTTTTTATTGTTTTGCTGGCGGTGGTAAAATTTCCACTTCAAAGTATTACGCCATTTATATACAAAGAGCTATTCATTTTATCAGTGTTTAGAATGAAAATATTTTTCTCGGCAAAGCTTTTTCGTAACTTCTAGAAGGGATTATTGTGTATACGTATACAATATCCAACGTGGTCTATTTCGCTCAATGAAAATGGGAAATTGTGGTTGTTTATTTGTTTAAAGAGTGTTTCAGGGCAATTTCGACTTTTGCACAAAGACGACAATGGGAAATTTAATTTTAATTTGAACGAATAATTTGTTCGACCGTTCTTTGCTCGAGTCAAATATTTGGCTTTAACACAATTTAGTATTATGAAGAACAGAAAATTATTTCTACAATAGAGTTTCATTTGAAATACTGCTTTTAACGAATACTGAAACTATTTCAATTTGACTTCTTTTTTTACGAAGTGCGTATATAGCAAAAATAATAACTTTGAATGGCAAAGATTTTCACCCTCACAGATTAAGTACTATCCGAATATAAGTATTTAGAGTCGTCACTTTTTAATAATTCCTGCATCAATCAAACATTTTAAAGCTTCTTAATAGTAGACACCACGTGTCCAACGATATGTTTCGGCAAATGACACCCTATAAGGCACTGGATACTTATCACAATGTCCGTGAAAAACGGTAAGGAGAAATCACTCTATACAAAGGGAGTCTCAATACAGTCAAACTAGCTAACTAATATACAATGACAACAAATTGGTTTAAATAGTAGTTTGAAAGGGCACAAAGTGCTAATCGTTGTGTATGTTTTCACAGATAACTTCAAACTCATAAGAAACATAATATTTTATAAGAAGGGAACTAATAAATAGCCTTTTAAAAAAAAACACCGGCTTCAATGCATAGTAACAATAATGACAGTAAAAAGTAAAAATAACTCAATTGGATTATTAAAACAAAAGGTACCATATGTTCAACAAGACTGCGTTTAAAGTTGATGCCAAGCCTAAAAGAATGCATATATTTTAAATAGGAATATAAACAGCTTTATGAATTAAACTATTATTAATTTATATGCCATGTTACACACATATTTTTCAGGCTTAGCAACAACTTCAAACACAGGCTTGTTGAACACATAATAGCTTTGGTTTTAAATATGCAATTGAACTATTGTTTACTTTTTAGTATCATTATTATTACTATGCATTACAGTCGGTGATTTTTTTAAAAAAATCTTTTTATTTTGTGCTTTTCAGTGATATAATGGCGTAACTGGACGCATGTTTCAATTGCTACTAACTTTGTTTTTTAACATTTAAATCTGAAGAAACTGACATGTGACGATTTTATTACAGGTTCCGCATCAAGCAGATCATTCTATGAACACTGGAAGAATATATATTTTTAAATATTAATATGCTAATATTTGGGTATAAGAACTCGCAAATTCAAGTTTTCGAGAAAAATGTGGATATGTATGTGTAAATATGTCATGTACATAAATTTATCCTGAGATCCTATCAGTTTTATTTCAATTCTCTAACATTTATTGAGACACGAAAAATTCCACTTTAGAATATACTTCAACCTCTCTCTATATGTTTATGGACAGAAGCTTGTGAATCACTCGATAAGGCTATAATACTTCATATTCCAACCATCAGGTATAACAGTAACACTTTATCTTCCAACCAATCTGTATATGTGACTGCCTGTGGACCATACTTTTGTTTGGGATTTTTTTAACCACCTACTATAAATTTATTTCTATTCCTAACCCATCGTATACATACAACACCTTGTAAGGTACCCATTAAAACATTTCTTTTTCTAAAATTTCTATAACTACAATTCTTCTCCAGCTTTTATTGCAACCACCCTATATATGCAACTGCCTATGGGCTACAAATGTAACACTTTTGTTCTAAAATGTTTAAAATCACGCTGCATGACAATAATTTATTCCAGAAGATACATCACCATCCTGCCAATAGCCACCCAATTTAATATTTTATGAACCACCCTGTTAAACTACAATTGCACTCTAACCTATAGTCCAACCATTTTTTATTTATAACTGCTAAGAGTCTACCCTACGGGTATAACATTCTTTTGCCATTTTTTGAGCAATTTGTATAGCATATGTTCTATTCCACCCTATCTTCAACTATCATATGTAATAGTAGGAGAGACAGAGCGGGATTTTGCTCGTCATCCTAAAAATGGACAGAATGTATCGTATTAAGTTCAATTCCTGAACTACTTGACCAATCAATAGAGCAAAAATTAACTGATAATGTGTAAAAAATACTATCAGGATACCGACTGTGCCATCACATTAACAAAGATTCCTAGCGATATTTTGCTATGTTTTCCACTCGCAACTATGGTTTTTTACTTTTTTATAAACAATTGAAGCAAGAAAATTACGTTTTTTTTCTTAGCATGTTTATAAAATCAAAAATAATAAACTAATCTCAATGGTGTCAACAGGTCAATTGTAAAGCATGAAAATACCAATAAAATGAGCCCAAACTAGATCCGATTGGATCATTAGTAACAGGGAAAAACAAAAATACTGAAAACTGGAGGATTTTTTCAAAAAAAATCGTATCTTCCTCACTTTAGAAGCTGTAGAACTGGGCTTGTAGGAACTGATAGTAATCTACATCTATTTTATGTATGCCAAAACCAGGCGCTATCGGTTTATTAGTTTTTGAACAATTGTGATATAAAGTTTTCTGTTCACTATTTTTGCATTGTGCCCCCATGCGTCATAGATAATCAAATTTCAATTTAGAAAAAAGTTGTTGAAAGTAGAGGTGTCATTCTACAAAGCCTCTATTCTCATTTTTCACAAAATGTCTGTGAAATATCTGAAAAATGTTAGCAAACATAACAAAAAATGGGCGAGCGTATGAATGTATCCAAAGAGTGGGGAAACACGGTTGTTGAGGGGAAGCGTCTAGTAATATATAGTGCAGGCACATACATAGATCGTTTTCATATTTAAAATCCTCACAAGTAAGAATTTTTTTAATGACCGCTCTCCTTCCATGTTCCGTAAACCCAAAATCTACAAATTAAAGAAAAAACGTTGCCGAGAAACCATTTACATATAAATATATTAATAAACAAACAGTTCTCATATGATATAATGAAATCGAACAAATCACTCTGTATAGAAGTTTTTTTAACGATTGAATTCTTTCACCATCTGTCAGAGTGACAGTTACTATCGACAATAATTATTGTTAGCAATTCCCCTCAACAAACGTGTTCCCCCCACTACTCGAACACATTCATACGCTCACCAAATTTTGTTCATTTTTGCAAACAGTTTTCGTATATTTCACAGACATTTAATGAAAAATGAAAATAGAGGAGTTGTAGAATGATACCTCTACTTTCAACATCTCTACTCTGAATTGATATTTGACGATCCATGTCGCATGGAGACACACTACAAGAATAGTGGACTAAAAACTTCAGATCGCAATTATTCAAAAACTTATAAACCGATAGCGCCTGGTTTAGTCACGCATAAGGTAGATATCAATTACTATCAGTTCCCACAAGCCCAGTTCTAAAACTTCGATAGTGACGGAGTTATAATAATATAAAGAAAACCGGTAAATTTTCTAGTATTTTTTGTTTTTCTCTGTTACTAAAGATCTTATCGGATCGATCCTGGGCTCATTTCATTGGTATTTCCATGCTTTACAATTCACCTGTTGACACCATTGAGATTAGTTTATTATTTTTCATTTTATAAACATGCAACGAAAAAAAAACGCAATTTTCTTGTTTCATTTGTTTATAATAAAGTAAAAAACCATAGTTGCGAGTGGAAAAGATAGCAAAATATCACTACAAATCATTCTTAATGTGATGGCACAGGCAGTATCCTGATAGTATTTTTTGCACGAAAAAATCTCTATTGATTGGTCTATACATCACATTTCTAGGCAGGCCCCAGTGGAAGTGATAACCTAGGATAGTTACAGGGTGCGAAAATGGTATTTTTTTGGTCATGCTCATCATTGAGTAAACGTTCCAAAATTGACTGCCTACAGGATTGTGATATATTTAAGCAAATTCCCCAGAGGCGTCTGCCTAGAGCGTTACCATCAATGTGGCGGAAAGGGGTAAACTTGTCAAAAATAGGGGTAAACTTCGTCATTAAGTAAGAACAACGCCATTTGCATCATTTTTTTGCTTAAACAAAAGACATCATAATCCAAAAGGACGTACAGCTAAATGACATAAATAGATTTTTCATGACGTCATTAATGTGGTCTCTATGACGTAATACAACATTTTTTTAAATGCAAAGCCACATTTTTATTAAGAATTCGGAAAGAGCGGAACATTTCATGTTCGAACATGACTTTGACCATGACCCCTGAACTTGATCTTCCGGGTGATTCCAAAATCAAAGTTTTTTTGAAAAATCAACTAACTATAACTAAATTAGGTGTACTGGGGTTTTCGCCATCGCTGATTTGGAATCTGAAATCAGTTTTTCAAAATTCACAATCCAAGATGGTGGAACAAAAAAGTCAAACAATTGATGCATAACCAATTAACGGTAATCGATGTTTTTAATCCTAATCCGAAAGATGAGGGTTTTCCAAATTAAAAACAAATTTGACGTTGAACTTGGCTACTACTTATCAAAAAATTATCAAAAACTGATTTCATATTGGTAATCATCGACGTCGAAAACCCCCGTATACCAAATTGGGAGTAGCTTGGTTGATTTTTTTCAAATTACCAAGTTTCAAAATCTGATTACGAATCTGAAATCAGATTTTCGCAATCCAGGAGAGCGGACCAGTTTTTTAAACAAAAACTGATTTCAGATTCGAAATCAGCGACGTCGAAAACCCCCTGCACACCAAATGTAGCTATAATATCCTGATTTTTCAAACAAAGTTTGATCTTGGAATGACCTGGAACGTCAAGTTCAATGTCATGGTCAAAGTCATATTCGGACATGAAATTTTCCGCTCTTTCAAAATTAGTAATGAAAAATTTGGCTTCGCATTTAAAAAACTTGTGTATGACGTCATACAGAACACATTAATGACGTTATGAAAAATATATTAATGTCATTTAGCCGTACGTTTTTTTTGGATTGTGAAGTCTTTTGTGTAAGAAAAAATGGTGGAAATGACGTTCTTTTTACTTAATGAGGAAGTTCACCCTTAGTTTTGACAAGTTTACCCCTGTCCGCCATCTTGATGATAACGCTCTAGGCAGACGGCTCTCGGGAATTTGCTTAAATACATCACAATCTTGTATGCAGCCAATTTTGGAACATTTACTCGATGATGAGCATGACCAAAAGAAATTACCAGTTTCACCCACTCTAATTATCCTCGGTTATCACTTCCACTAGCGCCTGTATAGAAACGAGATGTAGTTCAGGAATTGAACTTAATACGATACAATAATTCTGTCAATTTTCTCAATGACGAGCAAATAACGACTCTATCTCTTAGACTATAATCAACTGCTTGTGGGTTTCACGATATATTTTTTTAGCTTTTTTCTAACCAACCTGTATAACTACAATTTCTATCCACCTCACTCTATATTCTAACTTCTCTGTATATGCAACTGCTTATATGCCACCCCACAAAACATTTAGTTTGTAACGTATTTTAACCATTAATTATAATTCTAAATCACCCTATAGTTCAACGAATTTAGATAAGCATATAAAACTGCTTATTTGCTTCATATAACATTTTTTAACCATCTTGTATAATGGATAACGATAAACTTGTAAACAATAGTAATGGCAGGAAATGCTAGCCACACACCTTCATGTGCGCTTCAAATTAACATGTGACTCGTAATCTTTTACCCATCTTAAGATCGGCATTTTTTTTAAACGTTAATTAAAGTTAATTCATAACCAGTTTCGATATTGCCAAAAGAAATGGTAGAGAGCGTTGCCCGAACTTTACAGGAAAATTAAGGAGAAACCATTAATGTTAATTTTGGGGGGCAAATTATAGAATTAAATAAAAATTTAAAAATAAAAAATTTTCAAACGCATCATGTAATATATCAAATGAATTGTCTCATCCTGAGGAACACAAATATATTTTTTTCATATTTTTAAAATAAATTAATTAAAAGATATTAACAAAAATATAAAAAAATTACCCATTCCCCCCCCTTATCTCCGAAACCATAAGCTGGAAAATTTTGAAAAAAATGGAGGTATAGCCCCTCACCTGAACTTTACTGGAAAATTAAGGAGAAACCCCTAATATTTATTTGGGAGGGGGGCAAATTATAGAATTAAATGGAAAATTAAAATTGTTTCTAACCCATCATGTTATATATCAAATGAAAGGGCTCATTATGACGAAAACAAATATATTTTTTTCATATTTTTAAAATAAATTAATTAAAAGATATTAACAAAAATTTAAAAAAATTTACCCATCCCCCCCTATCTCTGAAACCATAAGCTGGAAAATTTTGAAAAAACAATGGAGGTATAGCCCCTCACCTGAACTTTACTGGAAAAATAAAGAAAAACCCCTAATATTTGGGGGGGGGCAAATTATAGAATTAAATGGAAAATATAAAATTAAAATTGTTTCTAACCCAGCATCAAATAAAAGGGCTCATGATGAAGAAAACAAATATATTTTATCCATATTTATAAAATAAATAAATTAAAAGATATTAACAAAAATATTTAAAAAAATTACCCATTCCCCCCTTATCTCCGAAACCATAAGCTGAAAAATTTTGAAAAATTGAAGTATAGCCCATCCGAACCCAACCCGAACTTTACTGGAAAAATAAGAAGAAACCCCTAATATTCATTTTGGGGGGCAAATTATAGAATTAAATGGAAAATAAAAAATTATAATTGTTTCTAACGGGTCATGTAATATATCAAATCCCAGGGCTCATTATGACGAATAGGTACAAATATATTTTTTTAATTTTTTTAAAATGAATATTTTAAAATATATTAAAAAAATATTTAAAAAAAAATTACCCATTCTCCCCGTTATTCCTCAAACTCTAAGACCTCATTTTTTTTTGTTTATAGGAAAAATATGAAAAAAAAACCTAATTCTATTATTTGGAAAATAAATTACTAGAAAACCCCCATAGTAATTTTAGGGACAAATTATACAATTAAATGGAAAATAAAGATTCAATTTTCAAACGCATCATGTAATATATCAGATAAAAGGCTCATTATGTGAATTACAAATATATCATATTTTTAAATCATTTGTATAAAAGATATTAAAAATATTAAACATCGACTTAATTCCCACTTTAGAAACTACACTATTTAAAATTTGAAAAGTATGTTTTATTTATATTTTAAATAATTTGAATAACAGATTAAATAATTTATAATTTAAACTTTGACCTATTTTGCCGTTTTTCTTCCAATCTACAGACCTCAAAATTCAGACAGTAGATTATAAAAGGCATTTCTGAAAGTTTATTAGTAAAATAAAACTCTAATGTTACTTTTTGGGGGCCAAATTAGAAAATTAAATACATATGTATTGTGATAAAAATCAAGCGAATCCTGAAGCAGATAAAATAAAAAGTCTATGTGTGGAAAATCAAAGTGTATATTTTTTATAAATTTAAAACGCTTCCTTTAAAAGATATAAGGTTCAGTATAAGAAAATGCACTCATTCCCTGCTTGTCTGAAACTGGAATATTCGAATCTTGAAGGTGGTACGGAACCCTAAGTATGCGAGTCCAACTCGCACTTAACCAAATTATTTAGGATAATTAGTGTCTAGTTATTCTCTGTCATTTCTACTGTAGTGCAGGACAACATTCATACTTTATTTTAGATTTTCTTGGGAATAATACCACATCAGAGTTCAAACTTGTGTATATTTTAAAACCAAACGTTTCAAAATCCTGTCGGATTTCGTTTTCAATGGATATAAATTTATAAAGTAAAATTGAAATATATGACAATTATTTTGACAAATATGTTTACGTTACTATGGAATTTCTTTGATTTTAAATATACAGGGTGCACAAGAAATTCCAAAGATCATTAAAATCAAAAAAAAATTTTTTTCAAGTTGGAAGAACTTGAAAAAATTGTCTTCAGAATTTATTTGTGGCGTTCCTAGGGACGACTTTCTTTTTAAGATAGTGCATTTGCCAAAAAATGCGATCAAAGAATTCTGATAATTCAGTGATCCCATTAAAGTCATAAGGGAAAACCTAGGAAAAAACCTCATGAACTATCCCGATATAGGGTTGTTCAAAAGGATATGCCCATTGTTAATTTCATCCTTAATTATCGGCAACCAGACATGACTGAAATCTACGGAAGTAGAAGCGATGCAGTCGTTTTCATTTAACAGAATTAAGGCAGATTCTTTTAATTTTCGTTTTGTGCAGTGTTCTTCTTTGTGTAATATTGTTGTGTTTTGAAATTGTATTTTATGGCCTTGGTCCCAAGCATGTTCACAAATTTTTGATTTTTCGAACTGACGTTTCTTTATGTAATTTTGATGTTCATTTATTCGAACATTAAGAGGTCTAGAGGTTTCTCCAATATAAAACTTATTACATTCACAAGGAATCTTATAAATGCAATTTTTTGAGTTTTGCGTAGCGTTTTTTGGTTTTGTTTTTGTTATAATCGATTTAAGCGTATTTGTTGTTTTAAATGTAGTTTTGATGTTAAATTTGTTGCCTACTCTTCTCAATCTCTCTGACAGGCCCTGTATATATGGTATTGTTGTTGTTATAATGTGGTTTTCCTGGTTGTCAGTATTATTAGATGAAGTCTGGTGTTGGTTGTCAATTGTTTTGTGCTCAATTTTATTTAACTCTTTGTTAATAAATTTTTGAGGGTAATTGTTTGCAGTTAGAACATTTTGTATAAATGATTTTTCTTTGTTGAATTTAGTAGTATCTGAGCAGTTAGTCTTTGCTCTGTCATATAAAGATTTAATAACACCTCTTTTTACCGTATTTGGATGGTTCGAGTTAAAATTGAGATATCTGTTAGTGTGAGTTGGTTTTCTGTAAACTTCTGTTTCAAATGAAGATTGTGTTTTTGTTATTAAAATGTCCAAAAAAGGTAGTTTGTTATTTTGTTCGATTTCTAATGTAAATTTTATGGTTGGTTCTTTGTTGTTTATGTCGGTTAATAATTCCTGTAAATTTTCCAGATTTTGTTCCCAAATAATGAATATGTCGTCAACATAACACCACCACACCAAAGGTTTATTTTCTTTTGAAAAAATCATTTGTTCTTCAAATTTGTCCATAAAGATGTTACTTAAGGCAGGGGACAGACAAGAACCCATAGCCATGCCAAAATCTTGTTGGTAGAAATCATCGTTTAACTGAAAGTAAGTTGTTTTCGTACAGAAAGTGAGTAATTCCATTATTGTGTTAATAGATAAACGAGTTCGTTGATGAAGTGAATAGTCATGTTCCAATAATTCTTTTACTATAGGAAGTGTTTTAGCTACGGGAACATTGTTATATAAGTTTACTATGTCAAAACTTGCTAGTGTAAATGTATTTTTGTATTGTATATGAGACAATTTTTCTAAGAAATCTGCACTGTTTTTAAGATGAGAAATTGAATTACCTGTAAGTGGAGAAATAATTTTCAGCAAAAATTTTGAAAGTTCATTACATGGAGAATTTATGGAACTGACAATTGGTCTCAAAGGGATGTTGGGTTTATGAATTTTTGGTAAGCCATAGAAGTGTGGAGGTTTAGTATAATGTGGAGTGAGAGTTTTGCGTTCTTGGTCTGTAAATTCGTGTTTGTGACTGTAGAGTAAACGGTATATTTTGCTTTCATTAAAATTAAACTTGAAAAAATTTTTTTTGATTTTAATGATCTTTGGAATTTCTTGTGTGTATATTTAAAATCAAAGAAATTCCATAGTAACGTAAACATATTTGTCAAAATAATTGTCATATATTTCAATTTTACTTTATAAATTTATATCCATTGAAAACGAAATCCGACAGGATTTTGAAACGTTTGGTTTTAAAATATACACAAGTTTGAACTCTGATGTGGTATTATTCCCAAGAAAATCTAAAATAAACTAGAAGATGCCACAAATAACATTCAGAAAACAACATTCATACTGAAACTACATAGTAAGTAGGGTAAATCTTCTCATAAAAATTGTTCATAATGTTCCCTATTTAAATTGTCAGGAAGAAAGTAAGGTCCAATCAATAGAGATGTGCAACACGGCTATTTTTAAATAACAGTTGTTATTGTTATTGCTATATGTAAATAACAACTGAAAATAACAGATAACAGTTGTATTTATTTCACTGGCGGAAATGCTGTCGCCATCTCTTGGAGAGAAACGAAAATATGCTAAATTTATAATTTTTGAGTATATTCTTTTTTAGTATTAGGTATTTATTTATAAATGAGCAAATTTAGATTAAACTTAAACGGGGAAGTACAGAACCAATGAATTCTGTAGTACGTATAAAGTGTTGTTATGGACAACTAGTGGTCGCCCAGTGGTCGAAATTCCACCCTATTTCATGAAATTATAAAAAGTATATTTGTATAAGAAACAGAGTTGTGGAAGGTCGTCAGTAGCTACTAAACAAAACAAAAATGAAGAAAATCGGTTGAGAGACAGAGGAGAAAATAGTACCTAATCATTTTGTCTTTGCCTATTTATATATAGATTATATTTAGTTATTTTTATAATTCATAAATAATTTTCTGCTGTTGTCTCACGTCAGTGCCCTGCAAGAGGCTTTTATAAAAAACTGTAAAACTCATATCGTATCATAGGAGTCAAGTACAAAAAATATGTTTTTGCATCATAGTCTGTAATATCTTATCACTAATAGTCATTAACATTTAAACCAATTAAATAATTTTTGCAATAATATTTCAGATAATTTTTTTTCATTGTTGTCTTTATTTAAATCTTGACAATTTAATTATAAATGAGTGAATTTGAAATAGATAATGAATAATATGAATTAGAAACTATATTATATACAGGGTGAGTTTTTTTTGATGATCAGTATGGGGATCTCGGAAACTAGCGGATATAGAGCAATGGTTAAATTGGGAGAGATATGCAGTTTTGCTGGCCCAATTTAATGACACTTTCGGATTTTTGTAAAAAGTCATGGCTTACTAGATATTTTAAAAAATTCTGTTGATTTAGTCAAATCCCTCTAGCTCCTTTGTTTTTGATATTATAAAGAAAGTGTAAATATCAAAATTGAATCCCAAATATGATTGTCATGTCCTCTTTTGCGTGACAGCTCTCGTTTTCGACATATGAAACAAACTTATCTTTTTTTAGATGGAAACCATATAGTTTCAAAAAATCTGACATTTTTAGAGCTTTTCAACGATATAATACTCGATATATTAATAAAAATTACGGGGTTATGGATGCTTTTCTCTCCTATTTTTACTTTTAACGTAGTTAGCCATAAAATGGATTGATTTATTAATATCTATTCCAAAAAACATTGAACAATTTTTTTATTAGGTATATCAGATATAACGAAACCTAACCTAAATAAGTAGGTACTTACTAAAAACTTAAGAAATTAAAGTACATAATAATGGTTACAATTTATCTTCGAAAAGTCCACCATTGTTATTTAGACAACAATTGCATCCTTTCCTCACAGACCACCTATCAATTTCTTCAATTGCTTGTAATACCGCCTCCCTTAGGTCACCAACTGTCTCATACTTTATTTTCTATACTTTGTTTTTTAGCGCACCCCATAAATAGAAGTCTATAACTGCCAAATCGGGAGACCGGGGTGGCCATTCGCGTGGGCCCTTTCTTCCTATCCAAAAGTTTGGATAGATATTATCTAAGTGTTGTCTTACTAATAACGAGTTATGAGCAGATGCTCCATCATGTTGGAACCACTCAATTTCTAAACGAGTTCTAAAATTCAAATTATGCAACATGTCTTGAAAAGTGAATTGCAAGAAATGCGAGTAGCGCTCCCCAGTAAGTGATTCGTCATAGATAAAAGGCCCCAGAATAGTAGACCCTATGATACCACCCCAAACATTAAAACCAAATTTTATCTGGGGTCGTCTTTGTTCTACATTGAAAGGGTTTCCTTTAGCCCAAATATGCTCATTGTGTCTATTGAACATACCGCAGTTAGTAAATCTAGTTTCATCTGACCATAACACCTTTAATGGAAACTTTGGATTGTCAAAGCACATGTCTCTAAACCATGTACAAACAAAATACGTCGATGTTCGTCACCAGCATGCAAAGTTTGAGAAACTGAAAGTTTGTACGGGTGGAACTTGTGCGCTTTCAGTACCTTAACTACAGTTCGTTGAGATGTGCCAGCTTATGCCACAATCTCACTAGTTGGTGTAGATGGATTTTGATTTACCATTGCTAAAACATTTATTTGTGCTGCTTCGTTAATTTGATTCGGTTCCTTTGGTGGTTTAGTAAAAGATCCATATCTGCGTAAACTATCGTAAAGCCTCTTATATATATACATAGAACAGGTTGACAACGATTAAAATATGATATAACATTCAGTTTTTCTTCGTTAGAATATTCCATTTTATCACGAAAACTTGTCAATATCGACTGTCAGTTCAGCACTACTAATGGAATTACTCTCAAATGAGGAAACGTCAAAGTGAAAAGAATCTTTTTCATGGCTATCTACGTTAAAAGCGAAAATAAGAGAGAAAAGCATCCATAACTCCGTTATTTAAAAATGTCCGATTTTTTATGTCATAGCTAACTATGGTTTCCATTCAAAAAAAGATAAGTTTGTGCCATATCTCGAAAACGAGATCTGTCACGCAAATAAGGACATGGCAATTATATTCGGGATTTTAATATTTACACTTGTTTTATAAAACCAAAAACAAAGGAGCTAGAGGGATTTGACTAAATCGACAGAATTTCGTTTTTTCAAAATATCTAGTTAAACATGACTTTTTACAAAAATCCGAAAGTGTCATTAAATTGGGCCAATACAACTGTAAATCTTTCCCAATTTAACCATTGCTCTATCTCCTCTAGTTTCCGAGATCCCCATACTGATCATAAAAAAAAACTCAAATTGTATATATATATATATATATATATATATATATATATATATATAATAGAGTTTCTAATTCATATTATTCATTATCTATTACAAATTCACTCATTTATAATTAAATTGCCAAGATTTCAATAATGACCACAATGAACAAAAATTTATCAGAACAACAAAAAAAACATACAATATTTAATTACTACATCAAACAAACCACTATGATTATTTAATAATGCTTTTCTGCTTAGCCGTTATCAGCGTTTGCTATTCAGCTTACGTTAGGTTTTACAACAACAACCATCAACTGCTAACTGCTATTTGTAATATCATCGGTGTATATAAATCACCTGGTATTTGTCAAAAGCAGTTGAGGTTAGATGGTTAGTTATTGTTCCATAAGTGCTAAGTTGCAGTAAACGTATATCTGTTATTTTTGGCGAACAATAACAGTTGTTATTGTTGTCGAGCAAATAACACTCCTTAAAAAGCAGTTATGCTAATAACGCCGCACCACTACCAATCAAGTGGTTCTATATGATTCCAATATATACTTTAAAACTGAATCGTCTTTGTGATTCTTATGTCCGCTTCTTATTGGGATTTCCTTGAACTTTTGAAGTCCAATAATGACCGATGTGGTAATTGGTTACGAAGTATAGACCACACTTTCTACGGCGAGAGTCCAAGTTCTCGAGCAAAAATATTAGACCTAGTAGTTGAATCTAAACCGCTGAAGCATTTCATTGTCTTGCTCTCCATCATCATCATTCCCGTGGCCTATCCAGAGCTGTCCGTCGCCTCGAGACAGGGTCACTAACATCTGGTACTCGACGCCCTAGGTAACGTGTCATTAGGAGCTCGAGCGGATACAAAATAGCAGTACACATAACAAATGAAGAAATCTGCATATTCCTCCTTCGTGAGGGTCATCATCATCAATAGTTCCAAATCGGAAGAATAAATCAGAGTGCAGTTTGCAAGCACAGGCAGGAATCGAAAGAAACAGTCAAACTTAAAGTTTTTGTTAGCCGAATAAAATATTTTTCGTACTCCTCAGGGATCATTCCAGTGATTATCTTGCAGTCAAAGGAACAAAATTTTCCTCTTCATTATATGAGTATAAAAATTTTAATTTTTGATAATAGAAAGATAAAATGGTTCTTTTAATATTCATGTTAGTCGAACTTATTAGATCAGAAATATCTGAACTGATTTTCTTTTCAGTCTACCAATTTGGCAGCAAATGCTTCTTGATCCGAAAAACTATAACAATTCATCGTCGGAACGAAATATCTTAGTTACGTTGTTTCTCCTAAAGTCACGTTCTATCTTACGAAATGCCTAATATCAATTCTCCCTCTATTTCTACCGTACAGTAAACACTTTCCACAGAGTGAAATTAAATTTTCCGAGTTAGCGCTTCTCCACATCTCTGAACACCCCTTTCACTGCAAAGAAAATGAAATACTCTGTTCTAATACCCCTAGGCTCTTTTCGGAATTATAATTTCTTGGTGTCACTGCCTTTTACATGTTAATATTATTGAGAAAAGTAAGATTTTCAATTTTAATTGTCGTTATGATAATATGATGGTTTTAGTGTGATAACTGGTGTGAATTCTATTTATTATTATCCTGTACAGTAAGGACTTTTATTGTGCCCCCCACCTATTCAGACCAGAGCTGAAGCCTTTGAAAATGGTAAAAAGTGGAATGCAACAAAAATGAAAGAAAATTAATTAGCAAAGTTTTAGGTAACAAACAGATCTATAACTTTTGTATTTACACTTTTTTCACATAACGTCACAATTTTTGAAAGTTAAAAAACTAAGTTTTTGCTTTTTTATTTTTATTTTTTACAAAAATAATTACAAAATTTGGTAAAAACTTACCTTTTCATGTCCCAAACACATTGTAATTTTTTGATTTAAAATTAATTCTTTCACCTTATTTGCTTTTTTAAAAAAGTTGGGGGGCTTCTTGTTTGTTGAATCTCTACTTCAAGATGGAGTTTTTCAGTTGGTTTCTATATAAAGTGTGTCTTCATAAGTTGGATTCAAACGGAAAACGTTCGTATGAATATGATTTACAGAAAAAGTTATCTATGTATAAATAGGCAAAGACAAAACGTTTAGGTACCATTTTCTACTCTGTCTCTTAACCGATTTTCTGCATTTTTGTTTTGTTAAGTAGCTACTGACAACCTTCAGTGTAGAATGCTAATATTAAATTCATTAAATAAAATATAAAAAAAATTCATTATTTACATCCATATTGTCAACGCCAAACAACTGAGAGTGCCGCCGAAGCCAGTCGGTCAAAATTCCAAAAATTGAGTAATTATATATGGAGCGATCGTTATTCTTAGAACATGTACTTCTGGTAGTGCCATACAAGCGTTGTTAGTCTTAGGTCATGTACCTTCTAGGTATAGCCTGTCATGCACAAATATCGTGGTAAGACTAAAGAGAGAGAGGGCAATAGTGAGGGCAAGAGGCTATTTCTCTCGGTTGGGAGCTGCTTCCAATGAAATAAGTTCTGCATGTTGTTCATTGGCTGCTTCCACCCACTAAGTGAAATAGCCTGTTACTGTCTCTATTGCCTTCTCTTTCTAGCACTGCCACGATTTAGTGCATGACAGGCTATATCTAGGAGGTACATGATCTAAGTTCTTAGTGTTTAGTGGTAAAATAGTCAATGTAGTAGATCAGTATTGATTTTTCGGACGCGTTGCGGTAACTTTCATATTAAATATTCTGTTTTTAATGTGAATTCAATTATTTGATTAATATATTATTATCACAACCTTCCTGAAGGTGTTGTGTCAGACAGCGGACAATAGAGAATGTATTAAATAATTAAGTTCTCCTAGGGTTGTTGGTCCTCTCTTTTTTTAATATTCCTGAACTTGATTGAAACGGCAAATGACGAAAACTTTTAGGTTGCAAAGAACAATCTTCCAATTATTATATCGAATATTTTGCCAGGAGCGGTTCCAGTCAAAAATTTGGGGGGTCATTCATTTATCAAAACTATTTCGAATACCGATATTTGATTACATTTTTATTTTTTTTTATTGCAATAGATTTGTCAATATGAGTGAACAATTTTTGGTCATTACATCTACTTCTCCGATTTCTCCACAACTCTGTCTTCTATAAAAATATACTTTTTACAATTTCATGAAATAGGGTCGAATTTCGACCACTGGGCTACTACTAGTTCTTCATATAAATATTTGCATAGTTAGAAACGTATACTGTAATCATTACTTGCCAGTTTTTCAACTGCATACGAGGCTTGTCAGCAAATATGAATCTTCCTTAAAGAGGTCGTTCAAGTCTTAGGTAAGCAGAGTTATTACAATTTTTTACCACCCCCTTGTCAGTAAAAGTAACCAAACCTCTTACCACCCATGTCATCAAAATAAGCAACGTCAAGAATTCCCGCCCCCCCCCTATGGTGCTCACTTAATAGTTGAACGGCCCCAAAAGTAAAATACCTTTATTTTTCATAATATATAAAATTCTTATCAAACACGAGTAATAAGAATTATAAAATGCATCTAGTTAGGCCACACATCACTAAAAATTGTATAATAAATCTTCATGTACTAGGTTTGATAAAGAGTATAAATTTTGTATAAGTTAAGTACCTTTATTTTTAATAATAACTCATATTGTTATCAGACAAAGTTTATTGAAAACTACGTCCTATTATGCTATATCAATTAAAACTGTTTAACAATTTCTTATAAGATTCCGCGGAGAGGAGACTATTAAATGAATGTCATTATAATTAACAGACCTAAAGAATGATGATACTCAGATTGTCTACAATATAGTGGATCCACCTAATTTAGAATTAATAGTACACCAGGTTGGTCAAACTGATAAATTATGCTTAAAAGTAAAGTACCTTAATTTAGGTAATATCGAAAAAGTTAATTCGATTTGAAAACTGAATTCAATTAAGCCATTGCGTCCCTAAAAACTGTAAAATAAATACATTTAAAAAAAACAATAACTGACTTTAAAAAAAATTAATTATCTAACTATAAAGCATAAAATAATGTTTTGCTACAACAATTAAATACTTTTTCTGAAGTCGGTGCCAATTTGAACGGCGAAGTTGCGAAGTACAACACGTGCTTGGCACCGACATAAAAAATATTTAATTGTTGTGACAAAAAAATATTTCGTGCTTTTTAGTTGCGTTAACTTTTTTGAAATTGGTTTTTGTTTGTTAAAAATGTGTTTATTGAAGCTAAATAGATTTAATATTTGTCTACGACTGTGATGATAATAACTACATAAAATATTTAAATATTATAATTCAATCTATCTGGTCTGTCTTTCTGTCTGTCTTTCATGTGGTTTTCATCAGTTGGTAGAATTATTGATGAAGAAGGTACATAGTTTGTCAAGGTTTGGTGTAAATTGATTGAAATATAACGATAATGGTGAGAAGTGTCGGAAAAAATCAAGTCGCCTGGGAGCGAAAACGCTGCCTAATTCCTCTGAGATCTAACAAAACAATGCAAAAGAATTGCATACTATACTCATTCTATCATCTGAAAGACCGTCATGCACAATGCGGTAATTGGAAAGCTATTTCGACATATACCGTATTAATCTTTATCAACTTAAATACCTTAAGCGTTTTATGCACATTATTAGAATCTGTTTCACCATCTTTACATGGTATAAAACAAATCCGCTTCCGGCCTTCTGTCCCTCTGCATACTCAGATCTTTTAAATTTAGCCACGGATGTTAATGCACTTTTCCTCAATAGACAGAGTCTTTCAAGAGGAAAGTTCATACGTATAGTTTAATAGTGTTTTATGTTAATTTGTTTAAATAATATAATAATTGCTTAATGAACACTCGCTCGGCAACCGTTCTGTCAAAGAGTACATAGCTCAGTTGGTTAGAACGTTTTGCTGTTAATGCAAAGGTCTCGAATTCGATCAACAGCGAGCTTTAAATAATTTTTAAGGTTCATTGACATTTTTGGGGTATTTGAGTGGTGCCCTGGGAGGTTTAGATTCACTCTTGGATCCGGCAGGTGCCACTGTGATCGGTTGGGCCGATTTTGATGAATCTTTTCGGGTGTCTTTAAATGGGATATATTTATAATTTAACCCGGTAGTTAGCGCTATGATGGTGTTGTAGGAAATAGTTTTTGAACTCACGAACCGATTGTGACAGTTTTTGTATGTTTGAGTGGGTTAGATTAATAATGTAACCCGGTAGGTGGTGTTGAAATCGGGTTGTAGGATTTTTTTATACTGAATTGTTGTAGCTAATACTTGATGTAAATCCATGATGAGAAACACAAAAAACAAAAATACATTTCGAGATCTTTAGTTTTACGAAACCATATGTATTTCGGCATACAATGCTTTTTTTGCCGTTTGCAAAAATACCGAAAGACTTATTCTAATTACACATTGTATTTTACCTAAATAATTACAGAGAGCCATTAAAAAGATTTAATTAAATTGTAGGATAAGTTGTAGAATATATTTTTAATCCATTTGAATTATTTATCGTGAAAAATTTCAAAGAAAAATCAATACAAGGCACAATATCTCGCTAAATATTTATCTTAGCGATTCAGCTTATATGACCTTTTTTTATAGGAAATTGAATATCCTATAACTTTTTCATTGACATTTTTCCTGAGCTCTTGCCATTTACGAGATAATTCCAAAAAAAACGCAAATTTCGTTGAAAAAATTGCACACCTCGCTGGTGTGTGTTACGACTTGGACGCAATGGGCACTTTTGTAGAGCGTTCAGTTCTGAAAAATATATGTCTATAGTCAAAGCGATTCCATGCAAAGCTGCTGAGCTAGACAAATTTAAGAATAAAAAATAGAGTTTTTGTTTATTTTCAATGAGAAAGTTTTAAGCGTGTTGGTCGAGCACTTAATATTAATATTAACTTTCTTTGGGTCTTTCCAACAAAATCACCCTACTCTACAAGTTGAAAAAAATCTAAAATTTCACGAAAAAAAAAGTTAAAATCACCACTTTGGACATAATTCGCTCTTAGTGATCACATTTTATAACCCCCGGCACAAAAAGGGGGTGTTTTAAGTTTAAGGTTTGTAACTGTGTATCTGTGTGTCTGTTTGTTGCATCGTATTGCCTGAACGAATGGACCGGTTTTGATGCAGTTTTTTGTGAAGTTAATATAATCGAGATGGTTTTTTGTTATAATTGTTGAAATTTAACAAAATTTCATGCAGATCATCAGGTCATTTCCTATTTGACAAAAGGTCCTTACCAAGAATTTTTTGAAACTGTTCCTAACCCACTAAACAGATTTTTATGAAATTTTTGTGTATGTTTTAGTGGGTCTCTGGATGGTCAAGGCAGGTGGCAGAGCAGTCGGGTTCAAGGAAACCGTTTTTGAACCTCTAAATGGCTGGACCGATTTTAATGACATTGTTTGGGTGTGTTTTGGTGGGTCCCTGGATGGTTTAGGTTCACAATTGTTTTCGAGAGATGGCGTAACGATTTTGATGAATTCGTTTGTGTGTTTGAGTGGACCTGTGGTAGAGGTTGACACAAAATACTAAACTTGCTCCAGTGAAGTAGGTACGCAAATATGAGGACTAGTATCAGGTATAAAGTTGCAAACGTAAAAAGTCGTGAATATAAATATTTTTATGTTTCCAGCTTTTTGTGTTGGGGTTATTTAAATTTTCAATTTTATCTTATTTCCTAGTTTGCTTATCGTCTATTGCGCAAAGATTACCTACAAATCGATCGATTTAATATTACCGGAAATACATATGTATATAATTAAAACTACAAGTATATTAAACTAGCGCGGCACGATAAATTTGTTCATTGCTAATTTTCCACTTGAAAATGTTGTTTAAAATTTAGCTTTAAGTTTATTTCAATTGGTTGGATTTGACAAATCTTAATGATTTCTGTTAGCAGTTTCCAATCATATAAACCGTGTGGCCAACATTGCAGTTTAAATATCTGATGTTCTTATTGATAAATCCATTGTGTGTCGATTTTTTCGTTATTATAATTCCAGTTGTACCAACTAAATTTGAATAAAAAAACTGAGAATTCTTGAATTAACAAGTCCCATCAACTAACGTTTATCGCCATTAATATCTGAATAATTCTTTTTCAAACATCGTATCATACAAATCACATTTCCATATTTCCATCATAAATTTGCATGTTTCATTGTCCTTTGTACTCGCAGAAAAACCATTGCCACCCAAAAGAGAAAGATCACCTTTCAGAGACAAGCAATTCTGCCGAGGTAACTTTTAATGAAACTGTTAACCACAAAATAAAGTAAAACACTAACTGAATACAAATGAGACAATTCGTGGTTGGAATTCCGTGAGCAACCAGAAAACTGGCGCAGTAGCTGGAAGGACAGAAAGAGAAAACGGGAAGGAGAGAAAGTACATGCATAAACATTAAAAACAATTTAAATATCAAAGTAGTAAGTTGGAAGCAATCGTAATAAGGGGTTTTAATTCTGGAATAGGCCTCAGGCTTATAATGTACATACGTTAGTCCCTGTGCTTTTCACAGACGGGTTGCGTTTCACTTTTGAAAAGTTGTTTTTCATCACGAGGATAGGAAGTTGCAACGAATGTGGAAAAATTATGTTTTTGTCTACCCATTTCGAGTCTGTCATGAATTTAAATAGCTAGTTATTTATATGAAAATGTTAAACAGCTTCAAAGAAATTGCTCAGAATAAAAGGAAAATAGGTTATATTTTATCAAATAGGTAAACATCTGAATCACTGAATATAACATCTAGACACGGCAGAGCGAATTTTACCTATTCAATCGACTTCTAAAAAGAAGGAGGTTATCAAATCTTACCTGGGCCAAACAAGTAATAAAATTAAATCATCTATATATAAATAAACAAAGACATAACGGTTAAGTACCATTATCTCCTCTGTCTCTCAACCGGTTTTCTTTATTTTTGTTTTGTTTAGTAGCTACTGACGACCTTCAGTACTGAATGTTAAAATTTATTTACAATATTGGTTCATTAATTAAACTGTCAAGATAAAATTAACAGTGTTGCCAAATTGCTTGGAGAGAAAATTGTAAGATCGATTGACTCGAATGTGAAAGGCGAATAAAATTAAACTAAAAAGTAACAAATTTTGGCCCGTTTCTACATCGTCATGCTATTTAAATAGAACCCAGAAAATTTATTATTACATAATAATCCCTATTCAATGAGCTCTCGCAAGTTTGCTACTTTCTTTGATTTGTAAATATGGTTTGCCAACTATAATAAGAATTATATTGCAATTGATGAATTTATTTCTGATGACATTTTATTAATTTTAATGTTATACGTTCAGTTTAAAAATTATTTTAATTAAATTTCATATAATGTGAATAAGATGACAAAAGTGTGAATTAATGAACTGATTGTAATATTCAAGACAAGTAGTTAGATCTGGCAGCCCTGAATGCATGACTAACTTTGATGCAGCGGCTTGATTTGAATTTTGACATTTCAAAATATTGTTTGGCGTAAGATTATTATAGCAGCATGGTAAAGGTAAGTTGTATATTCAAGGTGTAAAGTTAAAAATTTCAGTTTCATTCACTGCGAAAACTTTTTAACAAATATGATTATTACTTATTTATCATTAATTAGTAACAGGTGCAATATATTTCTTTATATTTTCCATACAATACAGAAATAGTCATTGCTTAGGTACTATGTGTTCATACTATTAAGTTAGTGAAATTATATTGAATTTTAAGATTTTGGTATTTTGGTTGAAGGTTTATTAATATGTACTTATGTTTTGTAGTTATTTGGAATGTAATACTAGGTGTAACACCTTCATACTAACTTTTGAGTAGGTTTATTTTATTTTCTGCTAACGACCTGAAATCCTTAACTGTGAAATGCCAGAATGAAGGTTCTATTTTGTTTAATTTCTTTCTTTAACTAAGGCTATTGAAATTTTACAGTTTCAAACCAAAAAAATATTTTGAAAATCTAGTTATTAACTAATGTGCTAGGTATTACATTTAATATTAATTTATTATTTAATATAATGATAATATTTTAATCTTTCAAATCGTTTTAGGTAGGAAATCAGTGAGTTACTGTTTTATGTTCATGCATTTTATCTAATAAACAATTTATTTTATATTACATGGTTCCATTCCTGCAAACTCCTGGCTTTGTTACTTTTACCTAAATTAAACATGTCATTGACATTTTAACGATTTGTATTTAAAATATAAAGAAATTCAATGCATTTCCTGATTTGTTATGGTAAGTTAGGTACATACGTCTATTCTACATAGAAATATATTTTTATTGAACATATTTTTCCTTCGAAAACGATCAAACTATGGAGTAATTATATATGAAAGAAGCGTTACCTGTTGTTAAATCGTATGAAGACCATCTTTGATAGTTCAACATCAAGCGTTGTTTATTGTTCAGTAGTAAAATGTTAATGTAGTAGATCAGTATTGATTTTTCTGAAAAGTAGCAGCAACTTTCGTTTTAATTATTCTGTAAGTTTTTGTTGTGAATTTAATTTTTATTACTACATTATATTCACAATCTTCCTAAGGTATGGGGTGTTACAAATAGGCAATCAGTGGACAACAGATAATATTGCCTTCAGTCCGGTTTCTCCTCCACTTTATTTCTGATAGACATATACTTTTGACAAAAGAACCTCAATAATGTTCATAATTTGATGAAATAGGGTCGAATTTCGACCACTGGGCGACCACTAGTTTATAGAAAGACAAGACATAAATATTAGTTATAAAACTGCACCTAATTTATCCAAATATATTGAGAATAATAAATCGGGAGTAGAGAGTAATTGTAAATCCGGGGTATACAAAATTAACTGCGGCAATTGTGATAAGCTGTATGTCGGTAGGACATTTAGAAATTTTAATACCCGTATTAGAGCGCACAAAAGAAGTTATTCCACACAGGATAATAAATCTAATTATGCCCGTCATTTAGTAGAGGATAATCATCATTTTAACGATAATGTAAAAGTTTTACAATTAGTAAGTAGTTCTAGTAAAATCAATTTATTAGAGTCCCTAGAAACTAAGAGATATAAATACTCTAGTAGACTATTAAATAATCAGTTAGACCTTAGTCCATCTCAACTTTAAAATCGTTTTAATTGCTCTGTCTAATTAGTTTGGTAAAATACAATATATATATATATATATATATATATATATATATATATATATATATATATATATTAATATTGGTGAAGTAGAATAATAGTTTTAGTATTTTGTGAAACTTGATAAAGGCATTGTATGCCGAAACACGTGTCGTTTTATCAAAATAAAGTGTAAATCTCGAAGTGTTTTTTTTTTTCGTTTTTGTGTTTTCTCATCATGGATTGATATCAAGTATCAGCCACAACAATTCAGGGTTATCAAATCGTTGGCACATTTTTTTATGTATGCCCGGTGATTCAATTTTGATGATTTAAATGGCATTGTATTAAGGAATACTATAGAAAGGTACCATATAATTTTCTATAACGTGAGATATACGGTTTTCCAGAAAATCAGAAAAAACAGTAATTAAAGGATTACACCTCAGCCAATTTCAACGAATCTACCCTGTTTTCTCTTATACAGCTTAATCAAATTGAATATTTTAGATAATGTTCTACAAACAGATGTTCCAGCTTATTCCGTATAATATTCAATACCGTAAAACCTACCGTTTTTCTGATAATCGGAAAAATATGTGCAAATAACGGTAAACATCAATGTAAATGTCAAATCATAAATATCTAGCTTAAATGTCAAGAAATGTCATGAAAGTGTTTCGTACAAGATGATTGTAATGATTTTTATTTTACGGGGCTTGCAGTCAAGTGAAGTGACACAAAATATTTCATTAGTGTATCGAAGAGAAAAATTGTTACGTGAGCGATCATTTCTATACGGTATACGGTGGTATATGTGTGTGCATTAAAATTCAAGCAGCAAGAAATGTGCGCAGTTAAAATATAGGGCTAAGTAACATTACAGTTATACAGGTGGGTTCAAAACATTTTACAAAGAAATGTGATATTGAGTGTGTTGCATATATAGGATAGTTGATATATAAGGTGGAAAAGAATTAAAGTTATAGATGGTGGTTAAAAAAAACGAAGAGTCAAAATTAACTCGACTAAACCTCAGGAAGATGTAGCGAACATGTGGTTCGACCTGCGCATTATGCAAAAATCATAACAGACTTTTTGAATCAGCAATACGGAAATAGCTGGAGCGGAAATCGATTTCCGGTTGCCTGGCCTGTTCACTCACCGGACCTTATGCCTCTAGATTTTGCATTTGGGAAATACTTAAAGAATAAACTTTATTGCAATACTTATCACACGGTAGAGGAACTTGAGGCAGCCGTTGTTCGAACCATGGAAGAAATGCCTAGAGGCATTGATGCAGGACGTGCATTAAGAATAATGCTGAAATTTTCGAACATTTCCTTTTGATTTAATTCAAAGCTATATCATCGATTTTCGTTTCTTTTTTGTTTTCAGTGAAATCACAAATATGTAATGTTTAAGTTGCTTACTTTTATATCGTAATTAAAAAAGTACTTTTATTTGTTTATTTTTTTTAGATAAATTTTAGGAAAACACAATTACAGCATTTTATTGACAGCCAACTAAGTGAAACAATGTTTTTTTGATAATTTATATTTCCTTTCATCCAAAGAAAGGCCTGTCATACATGACTGAAGAGCACTTTTATGTACTACTCAATGACGTATAAATCAACTATGGCGGCCATAAGAAATAACAAACTTGGCTATGATTGCAAACAATCTAGATGGCCTAGAAAAATATCGTTAACGTCCATCTTACTTGTTAACATAATACTACCAAATTTTTCGAAAGCCTGAGTTCCTGTTTTTTTTTATCGATTATTTGAAAACCCCTGTAGTTGCTTTTATCTAGGGCACATAGTATACAAGTTTCAGAACGTTTTACATTTTTACAAATGTAAAAAACTATAGAAAAGACTGGAACCCAAAACTCCTGTGTGTTAGATTATTTACGGTCAAAAGCGAGACTCAGTTACCCACAGCTTATTGACTTACTTGGCTTGTTATTAATTTTACCGACATATATTTTAGTACAACACATATTATTTGGAAAACACAATTCACGAAAGTAAGGGTACGGTATCTTCACGCCGGAGTTTGGGGGAGTTTGCACGTTGCACGTTCGGTATAAACTTCTCTAAGTGCTTTGTCGTTGAGGAGTAATCTGACCTTACTTTTGGCGGATAAGAATTTTTTTTGACATTTAACAGCACTGAATTTGATTTCTACAGTGTGTTCATAAAGTACGGGAAGGCCCGATTATGGATTTTTAGTTTCTTGCTTTATTTTGTTTGCAGAAAATTCTTATTGCAATTAAAGATTATGGGCGTAACTCCATACTATGTGACCCATTACAGTGGTGCCACTCCTATAAAATCTTTCTTAGCTAACCGATTTCGATGCCACTTTTATTAAATTATAAGCCGTAGGGAAATCTCTTTTATGAATTTTCAAAGGTAAAAGGAAAAGGCTACTAGGTTAATTTTCCTAACCTGAAATATTCAAAAGTAGATCAGGAATTTTTTATACAAAATCCGACAGTTGTTCTTTATCTTCAAAATTGACAATATTTTAAAATATTTATTGTTTACGTCATGTTGAACACTGAGAGTACAACTGTTTATATTTTGAATAAAAAATCATTAGCCTACTTTCTATAAATTTTGCTAAGCAAATTGCATGTAGTGGGTAGTTCTCTTCAGATTTAAATATTTGTATATATATATATATATATATATATATATATATATATATATATTAAAAAAACAACTTAAAAAAAAAACTTAACCAAAAAGCAAACATATTTATTTCCTGCAACAATTAAATACTTTTTCTGAAGTCAATGATGAAACAGGGCGCGAAGGCTCATTTAAAACATTTAACGGATTATTTTGGATTCATATACGAATTTAGCATAATGGATGACGGGAAATTAAAATTTTTGTTGGCTGCTGGTGCTATTCATACTTTGGTTAATTTTTATTTAAAGAAAAAACTATTTTGTAGACATAAGCGACGGGGAAGATGAAGAAGAAGTACTTCCGATATCTACGGAGATGTCAGTCTCATACAATAAGCTGGTAATTCTAGTTACTTCTTTAGTGAAAAAAATCGAGACTATGCGATGGTAGGTAATTACAATACTGATTTCCTACCTAAAAATAATTGAAAGATTCGGTCTTTAAAAATATTCAAATATGTAGTTATAATTTTTAAAACAAAAAAATACCTTTAAAAATATTAACATTACATTAAATAATAAATTAGTATTAATTGTAATATTTAAAACATTAGTTAATACCTATATTTTTCAAAAATATTTTTTGATTTGAGACTGAAAAATTTCAATAGTCTTTAAATAAGAAATAAACCGAAATAAAACTTCATTCTGACATTTCACAGTTAACGATTTCAGCTAGTAAGCCGAAAATAAAATCAACCAACTCAAAAGTTAGTATGAAGGTGTTAGACGGACTATTACATTCCAAATAACTACAAAACATAAGTAAATATTAATAAACCTTCAACCAAAATCTTAAGATTCAATTTAATTTCATTAACTTAGATGAAACACATAGTATTTAGCAATGTCTATGTTTTGTATGGAAAATATAAAGAAACATAAGCACTTGCTATTAATTAATGATAAATAAGTAATACTCACATTTGTTAAAGGCTTTCTCGAGTGAATGAAGCTGAAATTTTAACTTTACACATTGAATTTACAACTTATCTTTACCATCGTGCTATAATCATCTTATACTAAACAATATTCTGATATGTCACAATTCAAATCAAGGCGCCACATCAAAGATAGCCATGAGCAGGGCTGCCAGATCTAACTTTTTGTCTTTAATATTATACCAGTGCATTAATTCACATTTTTTGTAATCTTATTCAAATTATATAAAATTTGTACGGTAAAAATTAAAATAATCTTTAAATTGAAAGTATAACATTAAAATTAATCAAATATTATCAGAAACAAATTCATTATTTGCAACATAATTCTTATTTTAGTTGACAAACCATATTTACAAAGTAATGAAAGTTGCAAACTTTTGAGAGCCCAACGAATGGCCATTATTATGTAATGTAAATTTTCCTGGGTTCTATTTCAATAGCATGACGGTGTAGAATAACTTTAGGAACTGGTCAAAATTTGTTACTTTTTAGTTTAATTTAATTCGTCTTTTACATTCGAGTCAATCCATCATACGATTTTCTCTCCGAGCAATCTGGCGACACTGTTACTGTTATCTGTTTGGCATTGACATATGGACGTAAATAATGTTTTTTATTATATTTTATTTAATGAATGAACCAATATTATAAATAAATTTTAGCATTCTGCGCTGAAGGTAGTCAATTGCTACTAAACAAAACAAAAATAAAGAATATCGGTTGACAGGTACAGGAACCTAACCTAACCTAACCGTTTTGTCTTTCTCTGTCTTATTAGTAGCCAACAAATATGAATTTAGCATATTTTCGTTTCTTGCCAAAAGATGGCGACAGCGATTTTGACAATTAAAAATATAACTGTTTTCTGTTATTTTCAGTTGTTGTATGCAAATAGTAATAACAAAAGCAAATGTTATTTAAAATTAGCAGTCTTGCCCATTTCTAAAAATAACTAAATCCAACCACAAACTAAATTGTGTTCAGTGCGAGTATCATTCCATCGAAAACAATCGATGGGCGAAATTTTTATTTGCTGAGAGGCAACCCTTTAGTCTGTTACATCGTGCCGAGCAAGCACCTTTGCTTCGCCCGTGGAATTTGATCAGATATTCCCGAACGTAAAAAACCAGGAGGGACAAATTTTGTCCGCAAAATAAAGCGAAGCGTGGACGGAATACTGATGAAGGTATTCAGATTGAATGAAAGGGAATCACTCCCCGAGTTGTTTTTAAAATAAACCTTCGGCGCTCTCTGAGTGACAGTTTAGCATTTAATACTCATAGATGGATATTTTATGAGAGGCGATGCGGCGTATCGTTTTCCAGACATGTTTACCAGGCGTACTTTTGTTTATTACAAAGCGATTGTTGTCAGTGCGAGTATATTTCTTTTATTTCTTTTGTTAAAGGTGTGGTGTTAGCATGAAAAAAATATTGTAGGCATACTCGCTAGGTTTTTAGTTTTGTTTAGCGGTAAATAATGAACTCTTTCGTGGCATGTCAGAACTAGTTCAATCTAGATATATGTTAGGGTTGATGGTTTCCCAAAATAGAACAACTGTTAAGTCTTTAAGCTCTCTATTACAGGCACCATCGTTATATACAGGGTGAGTTTTTTTTGATGATCGGAAACTAGTGGAGATAGAGCAATGGTTAAATTGGGAAAGATTTGCAGTTTTACTGGCCCAATTTAATGAAACTTTCGGATTTTTGTAAAAAGTCATGGCTTACTAGATATTTTGAAAAAACTAGCTCCTTTGTTTTTGATTTTATAAAAAAGTGTAAATATCAAAATCGAACGGAATTGTATCCCGTATATGATTGTCATGTCCTCGTTTTGCGTAATAGCTCTCGTTTTCGAGATATGACTCAAAATTATCTTTTTTGTGAATGGAAACCATAGTTGGCTATGACCTCAAAAAATCGGACATTTTTAGAGCTTTTCAAGGATATAATACTTCACATAGTTATTCATAAAAATAAGGGAGTTATGGATGCTTTTCTCTCTTGTTTTCACTTTTAATGTAGGTAGCCATGAAAAAGATTGTTTTCATTTTGACGTTTTCTCATTTGAGAGTAATTTCATTAGTAGTGCTGAACTGACAGTCGATATTGACAAGTTTTCGTGATAAAATGGAATATTCTAACGAAGAAAAACTGAATATGGTGGAATGTTATATCATATGGCATAAAAATTCAGTTCGTGCAGCTGAGGAATAATTTCATAGATATTTTAATCGTCGTCAACCTGCTCTATGTACATTTAAAAGGCTTTACGATAGTTTACGCAGATATGGATCTTTTACTAAACCACCAAAGGAACGTAATCAAATTAACGACGCAGCAGAAATAAATGTTTTGGCATTGGTAAATCAAAATCCATCTACATCAACTCGTGAGATTGCGGCAGAAGCTGGCACATCTCAACGAACTGTAATTAAGGTACTGAAAGCCCACAAGTTCCACCCGTACAAACTTTCAGTTTCTCAAACTTTGCATTCTGGTGACGAACATCGACGTATTTTGTTTTGTACATGCTTTAGAGACATGTGCCTTGACAATCCACAGTTTCCATTAAAGGTGTTATAGTCAGATGAAAGTAACTGCGGTATGTTCAATAGACACAATGAGCATTTCTGGGCTGAAGAAAACCCTTTCTATGTAGAACAAAGACGACCCCAGATAAAATGTGGATAAACTTAGATAATATCTATCCAAACTTTTGGATAGGAAGAAATTGCCCACGGGAATGGCCACCCCGGTCTCCCGATTTGGCAGTTATAGACTTCTATTCATGGGGTGCTAAAAAACAAAGTATACAAAAGAAAGTATGAGGTGACCTAAGGGAGGCGGTATTACAAGCAATTGAAGAAATTGATAGGCGGTCTGTGAGGAAAGCGGTAATGTCAATCTTAAAAAGATGCAATTTTTGTCTAAATAACAATGGTGGACTTTTCGAACATAAATTGTAACCATTATTATGTACTTTAATTTCTTAAGTTTTTAGTAAGTACCTTCTTATTTGGTTTTTTCGTTATATGTGATACACCTAATAAAAAAATCGTTCCATGCTTTTTGGAAGAGTTATTAATAAATCAATGTATTTCATGGCTAACTACGTTAAAAGTGAAAATAAGAGAGAAAAGCATCCATAACTCCGTTATTTTTATGAAAAACTATATCGAGTATTATATCGTTGAAAACATTTCCGATTTTATGAGGTCATAGCCAACTATGGTTTCCATTTAAAAAAAGATAAGTTTGTGTCATATCTCGAACACGAGAGCGGTCACGCAAACGAGGACATGACAATCATATTCGGGATACATTTCCCTTCAATTTTGATATTCACACTTTTTTTATAAAATCAAAAACAAAGGAGCTAGATGGATTTGACTAAATGGAGAGAATTTCGTTTTTCCAAAATATCTAGTAAGCCATGACTTTTTACAAAAATCCGAAAATGTCAATAAATTGGGCCAGTAAAACTGCAAATCCTTCCCAATTTAACCATTGTTCTATCTCTAGTTTGCGAGATCCCCATACTGATCATCAAAAAAAAACTCACCCTGTATATGTTTTTCTATCAGGGATGTTACTCTATACAAAATGCTTGAAACGAATTAAACGTTACTGGAATTTAGGGAATCTGGTTTTGAAAATAGGCAACAGTATAATATGCATAAATTGAAACTTCATTTGTTTCGACCCGACCGACCGATCCTACACACTGCTTCAATCTTGAAATACCCATCCAATCTAGTTCTCTGTGTATAAAACAGGGACCAAGTAATATAATAAGAGTCTCTTCTTTCATATAAATTAATTATAAACCAATTTAACATCCAAGTAATATAGAATACCTGCACAAAATTTGCATTTCGTTCTAATAAACACTCAAACTTCCTCCTTGTGGTATATTAAATTCCAAAAAGCTTAGAAATATAATAAAGATGACGACCAGAAAAACAGAAAACAAAGTTATTATCAATGGGACTCTGCCCGAGAAACTGTCTATAGTTTAGTTTATTCTAGTATAAAAAGTCATTCTTAGGGAAAGTGGTATTAACTCTAATGAGTTGATATATGGCTTCATGCACCACTGCCTATCTAATGCTGATGAAATTGTGCTGAGGGCGAGATCCAAGGATGAAGTTGTAAGGACGTTCAAACTGTTGGAAGCAAAAAGAGAATACCTCCTGGAGGTAAATGAAAATAAATCTAAATATATGGTCATGAAGGACAGCTTCACAAGTAATCTAGTTATTAACGCTGATGGAAACAGGACATACACATACATGTAATAGCAATGACGAGAAATAAATAGAAAAACGACTAGCCAGAGGAAGTCAGGCCGCAGGTATCTTTTCAAAGATTTTCAGAGCTAGAAGTATATCACGATAAACAAAAATAGGGGTATCAAACAATAATAAGACCCACAGTCACCTTTGCTTGTGCGACTTGGACAATGACGAAGAAAACGGAAGTAAACTAGAAATTTGGTAACGTAAAATATTAAGAAAAATCTTTTGAGGAATTAAGTGCCACGACGAATATTGGAGAAGAAGAAATAAGGAAATTGAGGAGTTATACAAAAAAAACAAGTATTGTTCTGGAGATGAGAATACAAAGAGCTAGATGGTTAGGACACATTGCAAGAATGCCCAACAAACAATGGGTAAAAAGAATACTATATGAAAATGAGGGACTAAAAAGAAGAAGAGGAAGACCTAGGAAAAATGGCTAGAGGAACTAGTAAATGATCTGAAGGAAGTGGGAATTAGGGAAATAAGGACTGCAAGAAGCAGGCGTTGGACCGAAATAAGCGGAAAAGAAGAGTGAAAGATCTCATAGCCAAGGACCACTTGGCCTGTTTTTAGGTTAACATATCTTTATTTCAAATATAAAGTTACATAAATTTCCTTACTCCTATCCTCTAATTCTATTTTAATTCCCTACGTTGTTTTTCCTATTTGATATAATACTAATTCCATTAAATATTTATTACCTAATATATCATATATCCTATTCCCTAATTTCTTATGCTATTCCCAGTCTTCTTCTCTTTCTTCTCTTCACCACTGTTTCGTCCTCTTGTAGTAGCGCTTGCTGTGGTCTTTTCATCCTGTATCTCTCATGTTCATCGTAGGTGGTTGCCTCTCTCATTAGTCGGTTCCTATGCTGTTCCATCCTGGCTAAGGTTTTTTCGTTCTCTTCGTTATTTCTCCCTTTATTGTAGTCATCTCTAGGTCTCTTCTTAGTTGGTTGATCCTCAAGTACCATGGGGCGTCTGTCATCCTCCTTAGTGACTTGTTCTGTACTGCCTCTAATTTCTTGATGTGTGTTGCTGCAGCTTGTCCCCAGATGCTGGCTCCATATGTGATGATTGGCTTCACTGATGCTTCGTAGAGGTTTCTCTTCGTCCTCAGTTGTAGTCTGCTTCTTCTTCTTATCATCGGGTTGAGCCTGTTGAGCTGCATTTATTCTATTATGGTGCATTCTTCTATGCAACCATACTAAATGAAAAATAATCTTTTCTGCTAACAGTTTAAGAATGTTAGAATAGAAGGTTTAAAAATGGTCATATTCGACGTTTAAAATCTACTTACAAAAATGAATAGGGTTTTCACCATGTAATTCCAAATTACAATTTATTTCGTTTTCTTAATCCATCTCACAGTCCCTTTTAGATTGACGGTCTCTTAAAGACAATAAAAAATATTTTTTATATGTACTATATAAAACAAACATCGTATTTTCTCGACGATAAGACATTTTCCGAAAAATTCTTATAAGTATACCTAATAAATCTGAAAAGTATTAATTCAGCACATTTTCCGATTATGTAACGGAAATTTTGAATTATGCAAGAAAAACGGATGTGCACTCCTAAGAGTAATGCTAATAATAACAGTAATTTATTGAAAAAGTCAACGTAAGCATGTGGATAGGAAGGAACATCGTTGCTTCTCATAAAGTAAACAATAAATCTATTTCCAGATCCGCAAAAATCATAAAAAGTCCACAAATTTGATTTATCTCGCCATATCTTTCAGCTTCAGCGAGCAACTAACTTAAAGAGAAATATATGGAGCGCCGTACCGGCTTTCCAGGAATATTTTTACATTGTCACACTAGTTTAGAAAGTCGCTCCTACCAAACAAATGATGTTACTTGATAAGGGAATTGCTTTTTCCCCTTCACCTGGAAATATACGATAAGTTTTGGTGAAAAGACAGGAACGAATGGAACGTTTTACAAAGATTACCAACCTTGAACGAAAAGAAAAAAAAGACGCTAAACAAGTTGAATGCCCGCATAATAAAGAAAATATCCGCTGAGGTATTGTCTGTGAGAGACGTAACTTCACTCGAAATGGAAGAGAATAGACGGTCTCTTATAAAAACTTACATTGACAAAGGGATGCTGAAGTTCCGAAAAAGTGTTACTCAATTCAATTTATAGAGGATAGTTCGTAAGTGGACAGGATACATTTTGTACTTCGTCCCAAAGGTATTTGAATTATTGAAACGTTTTCGTGCAAGTGATCTGGAGAAAACAATGCCGACTAATTTCGATTTTATATTAGATCCTAAAATAGTGTGAATCGAAAAGTTTGTCATTCGTTTTGTAATCATTTTAAAGGTAATAGTTATAGCTTAGTGAACTATAATAAATAGCTTTTAAAAATATACCTACTTTGAGGCATACTAAAAAGTAATAATTTATATTGAATAAAGAAAGCCTTCAACTGACTTAAAATATTTTATGGATTATTTTAGCGAATTCTTACTCTATATTTTTCAAACATTTTTAACCTTTTTTATTAGTTTTATTATTTGGACCCGTTTTTATAGCTGTAATTCACGCTATATTGCAACCACCCTGTATATGCTTGTGTGTATTACTCACCCAATATAACTTATTTGTCTAGCATTTTCTGAACCACCCTTTACAACTATAATTCAACTACACACGTGATTGCAACTGCACTGATGTCTTTAAAACCTACCTGTATAAGTATACATTCTCTTCACACTATTGTGTGTTTCTATTTTTCTGTTTTCTGAAGGATACTTGTGGCATCTTTTTCAATGTCTAAGTGTTTATTGGGAAATAACACCACACTTTAAAGGAAATTGCTGTATATTCCAAACGTTTCGGGGTCTAGATCAGACCCCGTTGTCAATGGCTAAGAAACTACGGATTAAAAAGGTACAATTCCAAGATGTAAATTTTAATATAAAGATGTTCTCCAAATATTTACTATCTGCTTTAGATTATCTTTATAGGAGGATTGTTTAAGTTTCATTTACAAGACTTCAGGCAGAGTTGGAAAACTTCTTACCGTATGCTTGAACATAAATTCTCACGAAATTCAGAAATCGAAAGTGCTATATAATTTGTGCCTACCCGTCGATTTTTTCCATCAGCATTCCTTCCAAGACAACATTTTCACCTGAACCATCATGATATAATAAAGTGCACTTGGCGCACACAAACACCATAATACTTTGAAGTGGAAATTTCAGCATCGTACACCGTCTTCGTCTTCGGCGGCAGCGTTGAGCAAACACCGAAAACATACACTTGCTTGATTTGCTTGCCTGAATATATGTGATGTTTAAATTCTGAATTCGGAATTTCAAGTCACAACTCCTGGGAATTCTTCCTTCTTACCAACTTTTTGCCGAGTGCAATAAGCGGGACTGGCAAACGTGAATACAAATTCGGCTGCTGCAAGAAGCGCCTTAAACGTTGGTTATGCATTTGTCGCATTTGAAGTTTTGCGAGGGTAATTCTTGTGATGGCGACAGTTTAACTAAACTATTTGTAAGCATTTCATGACGATAGTACATTACGGCATTCAGAGAAATAGGTATGGATGCACTATCAGTATTTTAATGTATAAGTAGTATCACTTATGGTGTTTAGAGATGTTTATTGGTTGTATGTTATAGAAATCTACGAAAATAGTTTTAGTTTTTTGAATTTCATTATAGTATTATTGCCATTTGGTTCCTGAAACGTTTGGAAAATTTTGAATATCACAATTAACTATCAGAAAACAACTCGAAATCTGTCATGGAACTGCGGTAACCTTTAGATCTATATAAAAAACTTTCCGGAAACAAAAATGTTTTGAAATTTTTGTGGAGATTAAGATTTGGTGAACAATACATAGTCATTTTGTTTTGTCTGTTCATTGGGGTTTTGTCTTCTCAAGAGTTAGGTATTTAAAATCGTATTTGGAGAACAAAGTGTAGTGTACTGGCTGACAGAAATTCTTCCTCACAGTTATTCTGAGAGAAAGAGATGTCTTAAAACGATCAACCAGTATTCCTGTACATATTCTAAAGGTCTTGAAGTTTTACCGGTATAACAATATTGTACACACAATTTTTGGAATGTTGAGTTGCCTTAAAAGGTTTGGTATGTGTGAGGATAGAGCGCAATGTATTATTTGTTTTGAAAACAGTTTTAATATCGTATTTATTTCCTAACCGCTTAATTTTATCCTGTTTGGTAGGTATTAGTGGTCTGTTGGTTATTTGTGTTGGCTTGTTGTTGCGATTTTCTTTCTAGTTTTATTTATAAAGTCTTAGGGATATTCATTTTGGAGTAGATGTTCTTTGATAGTGTTGACCTCGTCGTTAAATATTTCGATGGTTGATGATATGTGTTTTTCTCTATCATATAAGCACTTTACAACACCTTTTTTACATTCAAGGAATGGTTGGAGTTAAAATTCAAATATCTATTACTATTCGTAGGTTTTCGATAAGCGCTTGTACTTATTGTACTGTTTGTTCTATCTATAAGTACATCAAGATAAGCAAGTTTATGTAAATTTTCGATTTCCATTGTAAATTTTATTGTGGGTTCTTGACTATTGATGTAATCTAGGAAGTAGTGCAGTTCTTTAGCACTACACTCCCAAACCACATTGTTTTTGAAAATACCTCGAAAGACTCAACAAAACGATTGACAACGACTTCAGAGTCGGAGTTGAAACGTCTCCAAATAGATAAGTATAACACTATACCATAACATACACTACTATATACAGGAATACTGGTTGATCATTTTAAGACATCTCTTTCTCTCAGAATAACTGTGAGGAAGATTTCTGTAATTTTGCGAAATTGCTTACTACACTTTGTTCTCCAAATACGATTTTAAATACTTATCTCAATAATCTTTTCATAGTTATTTTGCCTATTCATTCGGTCTTCTCTTCTCAATTTTTTTTCTTGCAACAGATAACTATTTAAAAATTGTAAATGAAGATCAATGTGTAGTAAGGCAATTTCGTAAAATTACCCTGATTACTGGCTGTCTGTACAAAAATTCTTCCTCATAGTTATTTTGAGAGAAAGCAGTGTTTCTGTATATAAGTAATATAATGTATATTGTGTTATACTTATCTGTGTTTGGAGATGTTTCAACTTCGAGTCTGGAGTCGTGGTCAATCGTTTAGTGTTGTATAAACCTCCAAATACAAGTAAACCAAAGTTTGGTTAACTCCTTGATTATGACAACTTAGAGTTGTTGAAACGGCGTTCAGTGTTTATAATAAAGGTTTGGTGCTAGGGTCCAAAACTGTGTTTTTCGGAACTGTAAACAATTCACAAATATCAACACCTTAAAAATACTGTATTATGCGCACTTGCGAACTAAATTGGTTTGGAGTCCAATCTATGAAAAGCACAGGATGCCTTTAGATAGTGTCGAAAGAAGATCTTAATGTACCTAGTCACCGTACTAAAGTTGTGACTGCCCTCAAATGTAGCAGAGCTAGAACAAACATAATGGTGAATTCACCAATATACAAACTTTGCTCTAATTTTAATATACTATGCTTTACAAGTGATATTTTCGCGTGTACTCTGAGTCAACTTTTGTCTTTGTTTTCTTTCTTTTCTTTTTGCAATTACCTTAGTTTTTCAATCACTATTTAATAACTTCAGGCATAATAATTTAAATTGTATATTATTCTGTAAACGGGCAAGCAACGGTTGAATAATAAAGCTATTATTATTATTAATTCTTGTATTAGTTTTAACAGGTTACAGTTTTGATTGTCTTTTACATATTATTTGTGGCATCAAAGAATTCTGCTGTGATCCCACTAACGTCATAAGGGAAAACTATCCTGATACTGGGTTGTTCAAAACGAGATGATCATTAATAATTTCTTCCTTAATTGTGAATTCTACAGAAGTAGTAGCGATACAATCGTCTTCATTCAAAAGATCTAAAGCAGACTCTTTTATTTTTCGTATTGTGGTATGTTGTTCTTTGTGAAGTATAGTTGAATTGTCAAATTGTATTGTATGGCCTAGGTCCCATGTATGTTCACAAATTTTCAAATTGTCTTTTCTTTATGTAATTCTTGTGTTCATTTATTCGTACGTTTAATGGTCTCGATGTTTAAAATTTATTGCAGTTTTTTGAGTTCTGAGTTTTGTTGGTTGGTTTTGTTTTCGATTGTACTGATTTCAGTGTATTTCTTGTTTGGAATGTTATTTAACTATAATACATGATCTTAAGAATTTTTTGTGCTACCTATATATCTAAAAAGAACAAATTTTTCTTATGTCAACTTAAATGTCATAAATCAAACTTTCAATTTTCAATTTACATTTTCAATACATATTTTAAGTTTGGTTTTTCATTCAATATAGAGCTTTTTATTTCGATTGCGGTGTTATTTCCGAAGAAAAATATTCAAAAAATAGTTACAATTTTGATTAAAACCTCTTCTTTGTTGGTTGGTGATCGTTTGTGAAGCTGAAATTACCACGAAATTTCATTCCAATAATGTTAGTACTCTATTTCTCTGCCAATACCAAAAAACATCTACTTACTCTGCCCACATCAAAAGGGTATTGGTTAATTTGATTTTACCGTATCAAAATAAATCTTGTGTGCCGAGACGTATAACATTCAAAAAGTCCATGGAGTTGATGAGCCATCATTAGTTCTCATAATAGTGCTATAATACAGTGCTGATAAGGAAACTAAGCTTGCGCCGGAACAAAATTAAAATTCCATGCGAGATTTATTTCTCCATGGTGGCCAGCAGTCAAGATTGCTCTCGATTTCCACTTATCTGCAACGTTCATTTATCTTGTGTCAACCAACAGGCCATCATGTGGGGAGTTTAATATTACAAGCGTTCGACCTATATTTTAGCTGAAAACGAGTTGAGGAGGTATTACGAAAAAGTATATCGAAGTTCTACAGGATGTTAAATTTTTAAATAACTTGGATCTCATAGAAAAGTGTCTAAAACTGAAATATGAAAATAAGATTTGTGATTTATGTATATGTTTTTCCTGGACAGGTGTGCAATGTTGCCTTTCCTGTCATTTTGCTTAGCTTATTTTATGTTTGCTGCTTGAAGATTTTTAGCAGGAAACTAACTATTGAGTTTTCGTTTATAACTCTGAAATCTGCAGACATCTAGCTGCAACAGCAGATTTTAGTAATTTGTCTACAAAATTCAGTAGCATCATATATCATATATTTCATCGAACTATTAGAACTTTGTTCTTGCTGTTATTGTAGCATTATGGGCTTTTGAGAAGTTGACTGGATGTATTTTTTCATTGAAACAAAAGTATTTTCAACAATAAAGCAATTACGGTATTATCGGAAGTAACTTCACCTTTCTTATTTTTAAATTAAAACTTACATTTTTATATACTCACTCTAAATGGTCTCCACAAGAGTACACAATAATTAGAAAAACATGTAGGAACAACCTCTTGATTTAATACCTATTTATGAAGAAAAAAGGGAATAGCATATCTAAAAAATAAAAGGGATCCTTGCAGAAATTTTCAATAAACAGCTAAACGGAGAGCCAGTACCAATAACATGGAAAGAAGGATGGATTAGGACAATAACAAAAAAAAAGAATGACACCTCGAAGAGAGTATTCAATATATCTGACAGGTGAAGTAACCTGAAAATTTTATCGTGACATTCTGTCCTAGGAGTTAAGGGAGAACAGCAATTACACGGCACGGCTCCAGATTCGGAACCGCTGTGTACTGATTCTCTTGAAAATCCTAGGTGTCGCGTCTACAAATTTACTGTTATGTGTCAAATACATAAATAAGTGTTCGAGAGGACATTCTATTATGGGAAGCGCAACTGATGAAGGTTCCCGACCAGAAACAAGTTATATCATATATATTGTTTGCGTACAAAAGAATGACACTTCGAAGAGAGCATCTACAACAAGGTTATACGGAATTATCAAAGCAATATCAGAAAGAATAGATGACAGAATAAATAGGTATGATTATTCGGAACCCAAAGGAGTATAACGAGAACGGACTCTTAAATTATAATAAAAATAACAAATTTACCACATAAGTGTTCACGTAAATATAAAAATATACAAAAAGCATATAGACGTGAACAAACTGTATACAAGACATAAGATATATTAGACAAAGTAAGTATTGAAAGAAATAGAAGAAGACAGCAAACGTTAAACCGCTCTTAGAATTCAAAGTGAGAAAAGTTAGGTTGATATCAGAAGAATGTTTGGCGTAGATGCCATTATTGTGTTAAATTTAATAGAAAAATACACAAAGACAAAGATATATTTATTCATGTGAGATACAAAAGTTTTACATTCGTCAACTAACAAAATATATACATATATATATATATATATATATATATATATATATATATATATATATATACATACATACACATATATAACAAAAAAGTGTAAAAAGCAAATACATTATAATATACGAAATTAATAATAATAACAATATATGGTCCGAGTTACCTGGGTCACCAGGGTCAATTGGTGACACCACCCATGAACATGGAGCTAAGGAATAGATGCCTCGGAAAAGAGCCGCTGCCTGGGGATCGCCAGGGCATGTCTGGAGCCGGCGCTGGACATGACTGCATGCGGGACGTCGGTGGCAGGGTGCTGAGGAGGCGGGTCCCTGCCGTCCAAAGAGCTACAGCCCAAGAACCAGAAGAACCACAACCAATACAGTCACAACAACAACGTGACCATCCCCAACGGAGTGAAATGAGAACGAGAACTCCACTCGCAGAAAGTGTTGCGCAGGATCAACAGCCAGCGCTCACTCAAGCGGGACTGAAAAGATAGCGCATGAAATTGACTGGCGCCATAAATGAATTTATCGTTTTACAGAATTACGAAGCTCTTATAGAATATAGTGGAACAGATCCACTGACTAGACCAGCTCTTCCCAAACTAAGATCTTCTAAGAAATTGGGTATCGTCATGCAGGCTTTGAACAAATTTATCTTACCAAACTATGTTTTAGGTGCTAATACGTTAGAGTCGCTACACACAATCATCTATTGTGCTGGAACTTCCATCTGCAGAACAATTGGGGTCGCAGTAAGAACAAAGCAAGACCCTCCCCAATTTAGACAAAGACCTCGAATACCACCTTGGCAAAGACGACTTGAAGGGAAAATCAATTCTCTTCGCAAAGATGTTGGAAGACTGACCGAATACCAACAAGGAGTCAGGAACAACAGAACAGAAAGGCTTGCCAATACTATCACGGACAATAACCGAATACACTCCCAGTGGGATGGAGAAAACATCTAATCTCAGCAGTGTCTGGACAGTCTACGACAAAAGCTCTCCGTCTACACAAGCCGATTGAGAGGATACAAAACCAGTAACCAACGGAAACTAGATAACACACTTTTCCGTCAATCAGAAAAAGGGTTTTATAGAAAACTTAACACCACCAATAATGATGAAGCCCCTAGTTACCCCAGTAAAACAGACATTAAGGAATTCTGGAAGACACAGCTTTCCACAACAATCTCCTATAACTCCAGAGCCAGCTGGATTAATGAGGAGGAGGCTGCATTTCAGAACTGTGATGCCATACAACACCAACCATTTACAACAGAAGACACATCCAACATAATGAAGCACCTCCATAACTGGAAAGCACCAGGACCAGATGATGTAAAAAAATACTGGATAAAGAAACTGTACGCAACCCACGAAACACTAACAGCCCTTATAAATGACGTAATTACCCACCCACACAAGATGCCTAGTTTCCTTACGCATGGTGCTACATACCTCTTACCAAAGGATAACCTATGTGCCCAGGACCCAGCAAAGTACCGACCAATCACTTGCCTTCCAACCTTATACGAACTCATAACATCGTGCATTAATCATCGCATTTTCAAACATTGTGAGCTGAACAACATAATTACTCAACAACAAAAGGGATGCGCGAAAAATTCGATGGGCTGCAAAGAACAACTGATAATTGATTCCGTTGTCTGCAATCAAGCCCACGCCAAACGTCGAAATCTCTACATGGCATATGTGGACTACAAAAAGGCCTTTGATTCAGTTCCACATGATTGGCTAATTAAGGTACTGAAACTCTATAAAGTGAAAAGAGCTCTGTTGAACGTACAACTTTGCCACGGTATGAAGGAGGAAGAGGATTGGCAGATCTAAGCAAACTATTAGATCAACAAATTTCTATTTTGCGTAGTCATTTATAGAAACTCGCAAAATTTTCTGACCTACACAGAGTCATGTGCCAGGTTGATGACTCAACACCACTGCGACTGACACAACAACACGTCCAGTTACACCACCAGACCACTGATCAGAAACTGCTGAAATGGAAAAAGAAGCCCCTTCATGGAAGACATTTAAATGACGTCAACCAAGGTTATGTCGACAGTGCATCGTCGAACTACTGGTTGATCTCTGGTCATATGTTTCCTGAAACGGAAGGCTTTATATTGGCAATCCAAGATCAAGTAATCCTAACTAAGAACTATCTAAGGTACACCATTAAAGACCCTTCTGTTAACAACGACAAATGCAGGTACGGTTGCCAAACATCTGAGTCTATCCAGCATATCACAAGAGGTTGTCAAGCGTTCGCTGCAACTGAATACGCACCACCAGATATAGTTTTGGTAGATAAAGTCGCTCGGAAAAAAACTTTAATTGACATAGCAATTCCTAACAACAATAATATAAATGTCACGCAAGCTGAGAAAATAACCAAATATAGAGATTTGGAATCTCAAATCAGACTGAGTGGGACATGAACAACACACGTACTGTACCAATTGTTATGTCAACGACAGGAATAGTCCCAAAACATCTATTAAACAATTTAAAATACCTAGGTCTGGACGAACATCTTTACAAACAAATGCAAACAGCCGTCCTGTTAGGAACGGCCCGGACGGTCAGGAAATTCATGGGAAACTGCCGCCACGACTCCAACCACGGGCCTGAAAACCTGGCAAGGGCTCCCACAGAGCTAAACCCTTTTGATATCTAGGATATCTGGGGTTTAGTGAATTTTCCCCTAAAGGCACTCTTAGCGTGCCTTAGAGGGAGTGTGATGCCATACATTGTATGGTCAAGTCGGACAATATATGACTAACAATTTTTACAATTTGAAAAATTTGTTGTCAAAATTTAATTCAAAATAATTGGCAACAGAGTAGCAACTAGCTTTTCCCGTGGTATTTTATTTTAAAAAATAGACTGAAAATACGTAGTGTCCTCAAATTGCTGCATGAAAATGATAGGGAGACAATTTACCATCACGGCGAAATAAAAACTCGAAACAGCTAATACTCCAGCGTAACCCTAGGAAGGTAGACGATAAAGGGGATGATGCTTTAATGCAAATCTAAATAAAAAATAAAATGAAAATGAAAGAATAATATCAAAATGCCCAGTATCTTATTAATTTTTCGCGGCATCTAAAACCCCAAACAAACAATTTGCAATTAAAATAACGTATAAGGAAAACATATTCTTATGATTCTATGACATCAGATTTACTTTGTTTATGATTGATGCTTCGAGTTTTCATCATATTCTGTTTTCTGTTCATGTAGGTAAACAAGGGTCTTCCAGTTAACAAGGCAAACAGTCACATATCTTTAGAGGTAGTAGTAAAGAAGATTTCGTAAATAGAATGTTTGATAGGTGGGAGAAGTTTTTAAGGGTTTTGGAAGATTCGGTTGTGTTAATTCAGATTCATGACAGCCGGATTTGCTCCCCCATACATAGAAGTGATTAGTGTTTATGTGAAACATTTGAATGTTAGAAACGCTTTAATAGTGATTATTTTCAAATAGAGAAGTTTACCCAGATATGGTAATGCCCTTTACTTGCATCACCTTAAAATTCGACTAACTTCGTATACTGGAGAGCCACAAATCAACAGACACACCAACCTACATAAAAACTTGTGGTTAATTATTTGAAAACGTAGAATTACACAATAACTAGAAACAAATTAAAAAACTGTATTTACATTCTTTATTACAATAATAGAAAGTTGCTTGCTTGTTTTTGTTTTAACCTTAACATAAACGTTTGGGCAGAGCCATGTAGTAACAAACAGTCGGATACAAGGTAAAATACAATACATATATGGTATGCCCATATTCTATCAATTAAGTAATCTTCTATCTACTTTCAAAACTCTTAATATTTCTTAAATTTAGCTCTACACAGTATGCAATTCAATATACTATATTATATATTTGATATATTAAACATATTAATCCACAATTGGAATTTATTGTTAAACAAAAGTTAAACTAATCACTTCGTAGGTGCCTTTCACTTCTCTTGGATCCACTATACTCTTGGTTTAGGGGATACACCACTTACTTACAAAGGGATTAGTAAAATACTTTACTTGGATGACACTTCCTATTTTTGTATCTTGAATTTCTTATCAACAAACTATTAGATATAGGTATGGCTGTCCCGCTATCATAATCGGTAATCCAAATAGAAAGTTATAAATCTTTACTTTCAAAAACCCTAAGAAATCAAAATTTGTTGTTGAGTAACATGGGCGCCGCAGCGCTCTAAATTGAAACTGCAGACTATCTTGTTTCTAATCTACTATCTGAAATTTTACCTTATACTATAATAATTCCATACCATAGCTTCGTATCCGTTTATGTTATGGATAGATTTCAGTTGTGGTGTAGGTACGGTCATTAGAATTTGTTTCATTACCAGAGGTAAGGATTAAAGCACCGGCAGTTCTATAGTTTTGGAATGGTGAACTGATTGATTATGTAGCTATAGATTTGAGTTACCAATAGTTGCCAAAATTTGGAAGATTCAGTCTGTAGGTTACACCCATTATCATTGCAAGACTATATCGACCTCAGAGATAAGACAATTTAAACCGAATTAGAAATATTTAATCTATTAACAAGTGATAAGAAAACGGTACATTTTGATTTCTAAACAAATTCCCTGAAAGTTACACTAATAGAACCTTTCTCAATAGAAACAACAACAGTAGTTTAATGTTAAGTATTGTCATGAATAATATTTTGGTACTGTAGAGTAGTGATATGCCGGATATCCGTATCCGTAATCGTATCCGCGGATATCCGAGGGATCCGGATTGGAATTTCATCAAAATATTTCCCAATGAATGTTTTTAATTTGTCTGCATTTATATATAGGGTGCACTTAAGTTAGAATAGTATCGAAAATTTTCTTATTAATAATATTTACAAAATAATAAGTTAGTCTCTATAAAATACTGCATAGTTTTGAAACTTAAACAAAATCATCACATGTTACTTTTATTAATAACTCTATATGGGGTTTGACAAAAAGATGCATTATCCTATTTTTTTCAAAATTTTAGGCTCAGTACTTTCGGAGATCAGGAGGGGGAACGGTCGATTTTTTTTGTTTTGCCCCCAGAAGTACCCCTAAAATCAATTTTTTTTCTTTTACGATATGTACTCCTGATCGGGTCACCAAACTATACATTGATACCAAATTTCAACCTCTTCCGTCCAGTAGTTTAGGAGAAAATTGCTGTGACGTGACAGAGGCAGAAATCCTGAGTGATATTATAAGGGTATCTGTATATTGTATATATGGAACCCTAAAAATGAATCGAAAAAGGTGAACCCATATCGTGGCCAGCTAGAAGTCCAAACTTGAACGCCATGAATTTTTATTAGCCGATTATCAGTATCAGTCGCTATTGTATTGATACCCCGTCCTAAAATAACTTTTTTGAAGCTGTTGACAATTTTACTTTCTTTCTAACAGTGTGATAAGGTAAAGTTCAGTAAAGTAGTCCTCGACATTGGCTTAATTGTCCACTTTCCATAATTTCTGAATTTTGGTAAAATTTTGACCCAGAATCTAGCGAGACAAGTAGGGCTTCACACGTCTTGTCTGGGAAAAGCGAGAGCACATGCAGTGCAACCCGGGAGTCTGGTTTATGGTCTCGTTTTGAAATAAAGAGTAATCGATCCGGCAAATGAAATAAGAAGAGGTTTGCAACTGGTGGTAAAAAGTGGATGTAGAACTCTAACTATAATCTTAGAATTTCTATAAAATAGTAATAAATATCATTTTGTACCTATTTGGATTCTTTTATTTTGTTTTCTGACTCAAGTTATAAATATGAGGCTTAAGTACCGTTATTTCTACCACTACCTTTCATAACAGTTTTTTCTAAGAATTCTGATAACATCCTAGCTTGTTATACCATATCGGATAGCTAATGAAACGTAGTCTTTTTTAGAGCATATCTGCAGCATAACTGCCATAGAGTTTACCTTAAATATTTTGGAAAGAAAAAATATTTATTATGAATTTATTTCAATTTATAGCTATTAATTTAGTACTGGGAATAATAAAACAACTTATTTACTACATCAAAATCGCAGAAACAAATAAATAAGAGGACAAAACCCAAAAATAGACCAGTAAACCAAAAAACGACAATTTTTAAAAACAAGTTCAAAGTTCGATATCTTTAAGACACCACTATCGCAGAATAATCTAACCACCTCTTAAAAGATCTAGGTCTGTAATCGGTATATACTCGTAGATTAATATATGACATCTAGAACCTACAACTCCTTAATTTCTGAAATAGCTATGTCCGATATGGTCACACTGTCATTTGTGATTTAATAGACATTTATTTTGTTCAATATTTGTTATATGATTTCGAATGTGGATGGATATTTGATAGTTAGTTCTAGATATATAAGCTGTTATATATAAAAAAATGGCAGTATTTACGAATATACAGACGCCTATGTCCGAACACTTGATGATAAATGTAAGGTCAACTAAAAGTAACGTACCGTAATAACGAATCTAAATAAACAAAATTACATTCATAACAAACTAGTACACTAATGCGAAGTAACAATAATCTTCATCTCTAGTTGAATTCCTTTTTACATTTTCCAAATTTAGTTATCACTAAAATACGCCTTCTCTGAAGGCTTAACTGAAGTTACTATAGTAGAACGACATTAAGACTTAAATTTAAATTCCAACTTACTGTAAGACTTTAAAATCATACAGAAGTGCAAGCATACTGTACGCTCCCGATCTTTTATTACCTTAGTTAATCTAGGTAAAAATATCTATTACCCAATATCACAGAAAAGACTATAAGATAAAAAGTCACAATCCCATTTAATCCGAGCTTAAACATAGAAGGAAAGGTTTCCTCCGTCGAAACAAGTCGTTTATAAACCGGAGACTTTGCGGAAAATTCGGATATCTATTGGAAAATTTCATTGGAAGGCAGGAAAACTTGTTGGATAAGATCTGTGTCTTGCGATACGGTTTATATACCTCCAAAGAAATGGCCATAGAAATGCAGATAGCTAGCTTAAATTCATTGCCATCACTACTTTATCTTCTTGCTAATGTGCAATATCGGCTTGTATGGAAAGTTCGAGAACCATTTAGATGTTCGATACTGTAGACATGGTAGAGAATAACTTATTTTATTAAGACATATTGCAGAAAAGTTTTAATGTAGCAATGGAATTGCTATAAATATTTACTCGATATAGTAGAATTTTAATGGTGGATAGGTAGGTAATGTTCAATTATGAAAACTCTTTGCTTGGCAATTCATAGACATTGGCAAGAATTTAAATAGGTAAATTATTAAAAATATATATTATTATACGAGGGTGAATCAAATATGAACCGAACTTTTGTTTTAAAAATTTTATTGGTACAAATTTTAATACATTTTATTTTTCTACATAGTCTCCTCTCTTATGTATACATTTTTCCCACCGAATCGGAAGTTTTTCAATACCTTTCTCAAACAATGAAACTGGTCGTGTCGACAACCAATTGGGCACAAACGTTTCTACACCTTTGTTGTCCTCAAAGTGGTGGCCTCCCAGTTCTTCTTTAAGTGGACCAAACATGTGGTAGTCACATGGCGACAAATCAGGACTGTAAGGCGGGTATTCAAGGGCTTCTCAATGCATTTTGTTCAATTTTCCTTGAGTCAACGCAGCTGTATGTGGCCGAGCGTTGTCATGCAACAGAATCACACTTCGGATAGACACATTCCGCCTCTTTTGCCGATAGGCAAGTTTCACTTGTTCGCCGTAATACTCAGGATTAATTGTACGGCGTTCGAGCAGAAAATCGATCACCAGTACGCCTTCAATCAGCTCACGAATTGCATAGATATTCGCCAAAAATTTGATAACAACACGTTTGCGTAACAGACGTATGCATCTCTTGCTCTGACATGATGCTACTAACAGCGCATCGACTACGCCTCGCCAAACCGACGAACTCCCCTCTTCTTAACATCCCTACCTAACATATATCGAGACGTCACGCCACTCGAATTACCTACAGGGCGAGAAACAGAAAAGTCCGGTTCATATTTGATTCACCCTCGTACTATACATATTGTCTACAACCCACTAAGTTCTCAGTTTGCAAAAAATCATATAAATTTATCTAATCCGCTCTGAATAAGTTGATTTATTGTGGATTTACATAAGTATAGAAGAGGTGAAAATAAATCAATCAATAACCACTCTAGTGGACATTTATTAATTTAATTAACAAGATAAAAATTATATTTTGATGGATACAGCATTATTTCTAATACGGTGTCCCATAGCTTTAGCAGGTAGGTTTCTCTTAAATTTAGCCCTTACTGCACCTCTTGTACCATGTGGCCGGGTCATTTTAGCCCAAATCGCTCGTTCTTTTGACTTTACTGATTTTGGTTTGCCAGGGTTACAAGTATTGTTTTTCGCTTTATATACACAAACACATTTCTTTCCTACATAAAACCAGCTGCCGCCTTTAGAGGTAGTGCTTTCAATGTTTAATAAGGCTGTGTTTTCGTGTTGATTACGAAGTCGTCTTTTATAACCTGTAAATATGGCTTTAGCATATAGTCTGTCATGTCTTTTGAGAGGGCGTTTATTGACTGCAGGTTTGTTGGTGGCTACAGGGGCTCCTTTAACAGCTTTTTTCTCTGTTGTCGGCCATCACGCAATCGTTTTCTAAAGTAAAAAAAGTAAAAAGGTGATGATGATGATGCGATTCATTAAAGTAAGACCTATCAGTAGAAGTATCAGAGTAGGAGTAAGGACTATGCCCCACGAAAATAGGTAACGAGGAGTATCTAGTGTTTAGATCTAAGAAACAAATTTCTGACGGCGCACTATGGGCCAGAAAAATCCCCTAAACATTGAAAAAGTTAGTTTTCAATAATGAAGACGTTTCTTATCCTAATAACAGTTAGGTAGACCATGAAGCTTACAAGAAACAAACGAAATATTTCTGACAGCTTTTGTGTTGATCGACGCTAGTTTGCCAAACAATAGTAACTTTAATTCTTATGTCGTGACTAATTTTGCTTATACTAATTGGTCAAGTTTAAGACAATATGATTCAAAGCCGATTGAGTCTTTGGTATTTGATATGCATGTGTCAGATGCAGGTAAGCTCAAAGTTTTACCTCATAAAAATTTTTAAGAGTTCTTTGTGAAGTTACAGGAAATAACTAATTATTTAGTGATTGCGTAGACATGCAAAATTTAAATGTAACATGAGGCATATCTCAAAAGCTTCATTGATCACAAACACGTGTAGTTTGTTAATGCTATTCTTAGGTTTTATTATGAAACAAATAATTTTTACCGGATCCTGCCGATTTAGGAGAACAGACATTTACACTTTTCTATTACTAATTGATGCAAAACATAACTTATCGTATACATACATAATATAGTCAACAAAGTAGTGGGGTGCGAGAAATGTCATTAAACTATCATAAAACCTTCAATTTGAAAATACATTTAGCAAACCAAAGTAAATTTAAGATTATGTGAGGTAAAGATGGATTATATGCAAAAGCCTCCTTGACAAAGAGACAGACAATCAATTGTCAGTCTCCTTCTTAAATGACATTTAAGTTTAGGTATTTATTTATTTTTTTCAAAAATAACTACTACTTTGGCTTATTATCAGTTGAAGATATTTCAAACAATGACGTAACAAAGGGCTGATTTGTGACGTCATTGGTTTTAACCGAAACCTCTAGAATGTGTTCAAACCATTTAGGAACAATTATAACCGGTAGATGGCTGCAAATCGGCTAAAGGGTACAGGAGATATAGGGAATGTCACTTCCGAAAGGTTAATAGAGTTGCCACAAATATTGATGTCCTTAGTAACATGCTCTTTTCATCTAACCCAAAAATTACCTACTAGTTTAAGGAAAAATTTTACAAATAAATAATTTGCCTAGAAACATTAAACCTTTTCCAATCAGCTGTAATTAATATTTTGCTTTGATTTCGAATAAGAATATTGGATAACTAAACATGTTATATTTCTCTATACTCGTGATTCCACCATTGTTATTATAAGCCTTTTAAATAAATGTTTCGGAAAACTCAGCTTTTTGACACTTACATCACTTTCAGTTTTTTAACGTTTTTCGATATTTTCTATCGTTTTGAAGACAGTGGCGTAACCTGGAGGGGGAGAGGCTCTATAATTGAAAACTAATTAGTATTTATTTTTATAATTGCTTGGCAAAAATCGTGTTTTTTACTCGGCGTTTTAAAAAGATTTTTTCCCTTTATTATTTGTATTATTATTTTAAATATTCCAGGGCCGATGGATGGGGTAATTCAACTCCCAAAACTCTCCCTAGATCTCCGGTGTACCACTTTTAGGGCTATCAAATGTTAAGAGGAAAAATAAAGGTTTTCCTGACTTTTTTGCAAAAATTATAGAAACTGATATTTATTTATCCAAAGTGTTCATTTGTTTTGGAACATAAGTCCTCTAAGCGTTCCGGAAAAATTAACTAATCCAAATTGGTGATATTTTTTCTATTTTTTGACATCACGATCATATTCTTCTAATAAAAATAGACGATCTTGTATTCTTATTAGAAGAATATGATCGCGATGTCAAAAACAGAAAAAATAATATAACAAAATTTGGTATTACAATCTCCTGTTATCTGATATGCGGGGTCATTTCAGTTTTCTACAAGTGAATTTAACTTATTTTTTAAATTATTACAGGATACAATTTAATATATTTGTTGGTTGGGTAATTTTTCAATGTTTTACGAAATTCAGGATCACAGTTCGGCCTAAGGAGTATCTATACTTTAAATAAAAATTTAATGCAGAAATTGACACTTAAATTATTATGCACTCAAACTCTTATATATGGATGGAGAGAGCACGGAGAGGTAGAGAGTGGAACAACATATATTTCGTAAGAATCTTTGGGTCAGTATATTTTAGGGTTAAATAGTGAATACAAATTTATTTCTTGAACAATTCTTAACAATTGGTTGGAGCCAATAGTATAGACATAAGGTGCAATATAAACAAATTTAAAGATCTTATTCTAAGATAGGGTTACCTAGCTTACCTCCATAGTCAGTTCAAACAGAGTAAATGTGGCACATTTACACACACATTACTTATACCAAAAAGTAGGCTCGCCAGAAAAATTATTAATAGGACCAAAACCAATGACCATACAACAGGAGATGGAACATCCATAAATAACAACAATTAACCTCTTGTATTAGAATTACATAAAGAGCAATACTTCCTCTATAGTCACTCAGAAATTCCACTATAATACTGATTGTTACATTAACGTCTTTCCATCCGTTGGCGTTTTCTAAAAACTCCGTTTTTCTAAAGATCTCATTTTATCCCCTTAAACCAAGACTTAGTTTTCCATATAGAAATCCTAGAGCTGCACACTCTAATCCTTGCTCTAAGACCACAAAACGTTCCTCCACTAACGAGCTGCACCAGCTTTAGGCATCAACTCCATAATTCCTTGAGTGAATGAATAAAACTGGCGAGGACGCATATTTCACGGGTTAAAATCTATTAGCACGCCGGACTGCATTCATATGGAAATTTTCGGCGGTACGAGGTAATTCACGGGCGCGATTCATTTGCGTCATCGAGTAACTTCGTTATATGGCGATTGTTTGCAGAACCATGCATCTGAATGCTGCAGTTATAGATATCCAATTAGTGAATCAACGTCGAATGCACGTTTTTCAATAAGGCAACGGATAAAATCGTTTCCATGCGCCGGAGCTGATAGAGGAGAAAAAAAAAGCTGTGATGAATGAATGCGTGGATTTGAACTACGACCATATTAAATTTCATGAGTGAATAGATGAAGAGAGAAGGAGAATGAAAAATGTTTTATAAAATATGGCGAATCATTAGAAAATAAAAAGGAGTATAATGCACATCCACGAATATTGAGATTAATGGGCATTCTTCTATAGAAAAGGATAAATTCAGAGGAAATCAATGACTGAATTTTTCTACCTTTAAAATAAAATATTGATTTACTAAATGTGTTTTGTCTTTAATTACGGTTGTTACTTTTCTCAATTAGTAGTATACCCATTGACAAAGAAATCGCAATATCCAGAAGTTAAAAGTGTTTTGGTGAAACATAGATGCTATAGTAAGGAGTAAATAATTTAAATTTTTGGTTTGGCGAACGTTTTCTTATGTAAACTTCTTTTTAACCTACTTCCAAAAACGAGGAGGTGGTCAATTCGTCGTTACGTTTTTTTCTTATGTATGCTCAGTGATTATTCAAAAACGGATTAGGCAAATTTGATGATTTAAACGGAATTGTAATAAAGAATATTACAAAAAGGTACCATATAGTTTTCTATAACGTGAGATTTACGGTTTCCAGAAAATCAGATAAAACAGTAGTTAAGGGACTACATTTCAGTGAATTTCAATATATCTATAATGTTTTCTCTAAAACGGCTCAACCAATTTGAATATATTAAATTGTATTCTACAAAGAGATGTTCCAGCTTGATTCCATTTAATTAGCTATAACATAAAACATACAGTTTTTCCGAAAATCTTTAAGATATTTGCAAAAAATGTAATTGTCAAATTTTCATCAAAAATATCTAGATTAAATGTCAGGATATGCCATGAAGGTATATCGTACAGGGTGTTTGTAACGGTTTTCATTGCAGTCAAGTGAAATGGCACAAAATATTCCATTAGTGTATCGAAAAGATTTTTTTAAGGTGAGCGATGTTTTCTAATGGTATACGGTGGTACTTGTGTGCGTGTATCGAAATTTAAACAGCAAGCAATGCTCTATTTGAAATATTGGGCGTAGTAAAATTACAGTTAGAAAGGTGGGTTCAAAAAATCTTACAAATAAATGTGATATTGGGTGGTACATAAGCAGTTCCGTAAATAGGATGGTTGAAATATATTGTGAAATAGAATTAAAGTTATATGGGGTGTTCCAAAAATGTTGTATTGAGTGGCACATAAGTAGCTGCGTATACAAGATGGTTAAAATAAAAGTGACGTAAAACTATAGTTATACAGAGTAGATAAAAAAACTTGGTTAAATAAGCATATGTAAGAATATTGAAGTTATAGAGCGGAGGGTTCAAAAACTGTTAGAAGCAGTTGCATATGTAGGATGATTGAAATATAAGGTGGAGCGGAATTATAGTTATACAAGGTGGTTAAATATGTTATATAGTGTGGAACATAAGTAGTTGCTTATACTTGGCATATTGGGCGAAGTCAAATTATTGGTATACAGGGTGATTTAAACAATAGGAACAGTCAATAGCGTGGAGAGGATTAATGCTTATACAAGGTGGTTTCAACCTCTTGTAGAGTTGAATTATACTTGTATAGGGTGATTCAGAAAGTGATAGACAAATAATTTATAATGGGTGATCAATACACAGAAACATATACAGGGTGGTTGCAATAAAAGGTGAATTAGAGTTACACTTATAGAAAGTGGGCCAAGTAATATAACGAATAAAAAAAGTTAAAAAACAGGTGGATAATATAAAAAAATACAAATTAGAGAGAGGGGGAGAGATAAGAATACGCTAAAATAATCAGTAGAATTGTACCTTAAATCAGATAAAAAAAATATGTCAGAAAATAGTAATTGATTACACACTGCATAATTTAGACACTTGTCAAAGTTCTGGGGTTCTTATATTAGATAAGGAGCTAAAAAATCGTTTAGCTGTAATGATAAAAGGATATAACATGATATTGTTTTCCAAAGACTATGTATTGACATAGCAAGAGTGGCTAAAGACATATACATATACAATAGCATATTAAATCAAATATTCTATTATAGTTATAACAAAACTATACAAAAAAAGATGTGTTATCAAGGTCGGATTTAGGGGAGGGCATCCGGAGCCATAGCCTCGGGGTTTCCACAATAGAAGTTCTCCCACAATAAAGACTTCGAAAAAAATCTTTAAAATTCCGACTACTAATCCTAGTAAACAAGTTTTCTTTAACACATCTTGTAAGCCAATGGCTCAAACATTTTTTTTAAATGCTATATAAATTTGGCTTTATTTATTTTGACGTATTTTATATAGATATGTAAAAATCCATTTATATGGCATGTTTTATTAAAAATAATAAATGTAAAATAAAAAAAATGACTGCAAATTTTGAACTCGTTCAGTAGGCCCCCACCAGTTTTGTGCCCGGGGCTCCCCACCAACTTGAATCCGGACCTGTGTGTTATCGACAAAAGCATAGTAGTAGTAGCAAAAAGAACACTGTTTCGACTGCATATCGAAATCATCGAGTCTGACATATGCGACTCACATTTTTCGTCACTGTCGTTTGATTTCTGTTCAGTCCTCTCCTTGCAGATGTATCCTTTTAACCAAAAAATGTTCGCCTTAATACTTTGTAAGTAGACGTATTAGAAATAAATCTCCAAATAATGTCAAAATTATGTAAACTTGCTCCACCCTACCCGACAGATCCTCATCATTTCCGGAATCCCTATCTAAAAGTGATATGTTTCTGCAGACGCGTTACTTCTATTGAGTAATTATTACTGCTAGAGCTTTATTTCTGTTTAAGTTATTTTGCTTACGTCACTGTTATTAATTTATATTCTCCAAGAACAACCCAATTATCTGAACACATAATAAATGTTAATACAAGTGTGATCACGTAGCTGGATGTTCTCGCTGATTTATCGGAATCATTCCTAAAGTCATAACATGTATACAAATAATTTGTCAGCAAAGTTCGCTAAGCTACTTATCTTTTCGCAAACCTCGACTTTAATGCTAGAGTAATATGAGAAATAAATCTGGCTCACGATATGATGCCTGATTTCCACGCCTCCGGGTTTATTCGGGAGGAGGTAAGCCGTTTCTTCGGGAATTGCTTTCAAACACTTGAAAATGACACGGAAAAATGTACTTGCCGCACGCTCCTTCCAAGAAAATGGAAGGGACACGAATTGAATAGGAAATTACGCAGAAAGCATACTCTTTCTGAAGGCAAAAGCTGTATTCATAAAAAATTAAAACACGTTTATTTATTCTTATAGAAACTTCAATGGAATCTGAATAGGAAGTAATAAAATGGAATTGATGGTAATTATAAAATATATATAAAACAAAAAACTTAAAACTGTTTTCTTTTATATGCGTTAAATTTATGCGAAATGAAACTAGATCAGTAAACTGCTGGATAATTAATTTCTACACAAAGACGACTCTGAACAAAAACCTCGACCTCGTATTCTACAACAATTCAGACAAGAAACACCAGGACACTAATCAGTAGAATTTACCACCTCTAAAGGCGAGTCCCGATCTATAAAAATTTGCCCCCAATGCGTTCGCCGCAAATATTTTTGCCGAAAGTTGGTGGATATTTATGTCGTGCATCGTGTTTTTGGGATTAGTGTATGGGCCGAAATAAATTCAGAATTCAGGTTATATTTGGTGAGGTTATACCTATAGTTACATTACATTTAAATCTAATTATTTATTCAAATAAATATACAAATGATTAGGTGTAAAATGGCTTCAGTTGTAAATAATTATAAAAGGCTTCTCTAATATGATATCAGATTTCAGTGAGATCTTTTCCTGCAATGTTGCTCTACATCTAAGATCAACCAGTCAGTCAGCTCTTGTTAGCACCTGGAAAAAATAGCATTCATTTTGTTAATTTATTACCAGTCAAACTGATTTTTTTTTTCATTTACAATTTGTTAATACAGAAAGTAATACTACATCTGTAAACATAAAACAGGAATCTTTTGTAAAGCGCTTATCATCTCAAAAAAAAAAATAAAAATAAAAAGCCAAACAACTGGAACATACAGGAAGATCTCCGATTAAAAATTAAGAGTTTGGTACTACGTAAATTTATTTTAAATACAATTACTAAAATAAAAATTCGTTTCAACCAAAGTTTATGATTAAAATCAAAACGTGTTTACTCACCTTTACAGTAGGGACTTCAGATATGACTTGTTGAATCGTTGGAGATATAATTTGATATTTTAAAGGGACATGGTATATGCATATTTGAGTACAGTGTTTGTTTCCTTTTACAATTTTTGTTTCTTTCAACTTCATAAAATTGTAAAATCTTCAGAGACCCGTACAAAGTTTTTGAAATAAACGAGTGAACCACATTCATAATTTCATTCACCCAATACTTTCTTTTTTTTCGTTAGGTAGTTTAAATAAGTCACGCAAAACAAACTCCTCACATTTTCTTTTTAATTAAGGCATTTAAATGCATTTTTTTATCAACACTACTCTCACAAAGTGAGGTTATTTTTACAAAATTTATGTATCTTGTACGGCAGAACTTGCAAATATATCCACATCAAGAACTAAATGCGGCGCAAATCCTTTGATGCTCGTCAAAAACCGACTGCTCGGATCGCGTGCGTTGAATGTGGAATAAATTCTTGCGTGCGTTAAGACGTCCACATTCACAAAAATTCTCATGCAAATACAAAAATTTACGTTAATTTAGATACACATAATACGTATCGAAATTTTTGGGGGAAATTACATTTCATTATCCCTAAGAATACAATGAGAAAATAAAATATTTTAAGTACTTTTGAGAAACTTGGGGAGTAGACGGATTGAGACTCCGACTACGAGCGATACCACAGATCGAGCGATGCTGCATTCGAGTTATAATCCGAATGATTTCCTTGCGAATCGAGAAGTGCTTTTCTGCTATTCGGTGTTCATATAGAGGCACATTCTTTCGTTCTCAGCTCTCGCTCTTATGCAGTAGCTTGTTTACGTATTTCATTGGAAGAAATATATAAATACCATATTTTAAGTATACGGTGCAATTATTGCAATACAAAGTAGATTAAGGAACATTATACTGTTCTTTTAATGATTAATAACAGTCCCTTCACAAATAAATTTCAAATTAAAACAATATTTAGGAAAAATTTAATAGTAAAAATTTACCTAAATTTAAATTTTCACACACAGGGCAGCCGTTGACACGTTGCAAAGGTCACGGATCTGAGAATGAAACAACCGAGAATCTTTAGAATCATAAACATACATAGTGATGGGTCACTCGAGCGATCATTCGATTGTTAAAATCACTGGAGTTGTAATAATGGATTATTTATATTATTCGATTATGCCCATCACTAGTTAAGAGTTTAAAATAATTCAAAATAAAGATGTTATCTATAATGTTGGTTAAATGGCATATAATTTTAGAGCGCCTCAATCGACCCTCAGAGAACTCGTATAAGTACAAATATCGTCCATATGTAGAAAGTATTATTTAAGGATTTCGAGTAGATTGTTTTGCAATTGATTCATAGAAAAATGCCAAGGTAATTCTCAATTTCCGGTTAAGGTTCTATGCTCTGATCAAAGCAGACTTTATAAATCGTGAGGGATTTAACAGACAGAACACCGTGATTGGGCCGGTCAAAATCCGAATTTAAATCGTGAGGTGCGACATCAAGTAAGGTGGAGTTTTAACCTATGGCTAGGAATCATAAACGTACACGTTGGATTTTACATTCATTATGATAATTTTACTGCTCCTCGATATCTTGAGATATTACAAAATCACTTTAGAAAATTTACCTCTTCATGTAGCGAACATGTGACTGATCAGAAATCGAGCTCCGGTTGCATAGGGTCCTCGCTCTACGGAGCTAACGCCTCTTGATTTTTGCATTTGGGAATAGAATAAAGTTTATTACATTACTTATAATACGGTAAAGGAACTTGAGTCAGCCGTTATTCGAGCCATTGAAGAAATGCCTAGAGGCTGGACAAATGATTATTAATGCATGTGGTGCGTTCCCGCAATTTGTTTAGTGTATTGTTTTCAATTTGATTGAATTACTTCATTGATTTTTAAACTTCTGCACCTTTTCTAAAACATGCCGTCGCGCTAATGCTAATTGTAAACGTTTTTTTGCGTGTAAAATATAGACAGTATTGACATTCGTGGTTCGCTTCCCTAGCTGTTTAGACGCTTGGGAGTTTGTGTGTAGTGTGCTCCGAATTATTCGGACACATTTTTGATTCCGTCTGAAGAGACGACGCTTATTGTTGTTGTTTGCGTTACGATTGCGCGAGTTAGTAGCTTCGTTCGTAACGACCGCTAAACCGCTTTCATTTTGTTTCTTTTGTGTTTACAAAAGCGCATCATTGTTGTTAAACCCGCATTTTTTGTATGCTCAATCAATGAACATTACGTCGCTATTTTTTGTGTAACGTGTTGTCCAGACGAAGCTCTAAGAAACTGTTCCTGCTATTACGGGGCTAGCCTCAGAAGAAAGAAGAACCAAGAAAACACCAGAGCTTCGACTTAAATGTTAGTGATAACTTTTATTTGGTGATTCGTTTATGTGACGGCACGTCTTTATTGAATGTTCCGCTAAAGGTCCTTCGTCAATTATATACTTGCATTGAACCAGCATTAAACTAAAACCGCAACATCTAATTCATACATTTTTTTGAATATTCTCTATGGAATGTGCATCGAAGACATTCCAGCATGTATATATCTTATTTATCATAGATTCAGGACGTGTATTAGTAATAATGGTAGAATTTTCGTACATTTAACTTAATTTGATTTAATTCAAGGCTTTGTTATCGGTTTGTATTTTTTTGAGTTAAATCACAAATATGTAATGTTTTAGTTGTTTTCTTTAGTATCATAAATAAAACAATACTTTTATTTGTTTATGTTTTTCGGGAAATTTTAAGAAAACACAATTACTGCATTTTGTTTCAAAGCCATCAAGTTTAAAACTGGTTTTCTTTAATATTTTAGATTTTCTATCATCCAAAGATTGACCGTAATCTATTTTGAAAACCCCTATAGATATTTTTAATTTCGATACAGCAACTGATTGGACTTGGAACAGCGCCAAATTTTTCTTAGTAAAGGCGCCCTTTATATCTTCTCTTTTCGAAAATCCCCATGTAATTGATTTTATTTGTTACACATTGTATATCGCTTACTCTATACATTATTTTTTGAATCCCATATTAACAACGTAGTCCGAAAGTACTGGGAATTTTAAAGATTTATGAATCATAGCTAAATAATAGTCGTGCATTTTCTCAATGCAAAATGTAAAAACTACCTTATTTAACATAAATTCATATTTGCCGTTCTGAAGAAAATCACTTTAATGTATTCTTGTACATTATATTTGCACATCCTTTTTTCGAAATTATTCCGTGGGAGTCTGCTAATGCTCCGTTGGTTATGCAGAATCCTGTAAAGCTCACTGTATTGCGGATAATTTACTGCCTAAAGTGCACGCCGTGATAGAGCAAACACACCGGAGATTTATTCTTTGTACATCATTAATTTCTTCAAACCCCCTGAATATATTCTCTCTCGGCCTTAGGTAAATAATGCCTTGTGGGATGTTTTCTCAAGGTAGGAAACCTACAAGGTAGGATTTTGGTGTGTTATCTACCCTTGTTTTATAATAACAACGTAAAGGAATGATTTCGTTTTCTTCTTCTGGCTATTAAATTAACATATTTAAAATTTTTGTACAGCATACAATGAAATTATATCTGAGTATTCAATAATCAGAAGTGTAAATAAGGAAAAATGTTATGTTTTTTAAACAACATTAACAACCAATCGCCGCACAATGGTAATTTTAATGTTTACATCTTAATATTGGCAGTATATTATTTAGAAAATTAGTTGAAACTGAAACTTTCTTTTAAGTTGTATTTTGGTAATTTTCATCATTCATTCATTCATCGGAGTCCTTTTCAAGCGAGATTGATTCTTTAATAATAGTAATAATAATATTCATTCATTGCGCCCGCTGTGGTTCTGCCTTGCCATGAACCCTCTCTCAAATAAACTGAACTCGACTAATTTTGGGTTCAGTTTCAAACACAACAACGTAGAAGCATTAAAGATAAACCATTAAAGTTGATAACAGCTACGAAACAACAGCTGCATGATATGCTTAAAATGGTAGGAAGGGTCCTCTAGTGACATCCATATGACATTTGGCCTAAACAAATGCCGAATTATTAATATAGTTAAAGACAAAATACAGCAGGGGCACTTCGAAATGGGAGATGGCACCTCAATTGAATCTATGGGGGAAGTTCATACTTATAAATACCTTGGAATAAAGCAGGCTCAAAGTATTGATCACTTGACTATGAAAAAGGACATAACAGCAGAGTTTTATAGAAGGGTAAGACGACTGTTGAAAACCAAACTAAACAGTAAAAATCTGTTTCAGGCTATTAACACCTATGCGTGTTCAGTGCTCAGTTACTCTTTCGGTATAGTTAATTGGTGCAAAACTGACATCGAATAATTACAACGAAAAGTTCGAGTTTTACTAACAAAAGCTCAAAATCACCGCCCAAAGAGATCTGTCCAACGTACAACTTTGTCACGGTATGAAGGAGGAAGAGGATTGACAGATCTAAGCAAACTTTTAGATCAACAAATTTCTATTTTGCGCAGAATTTTCTGATCTACATAGAGTCATGTGCCAGGTTGATGTCTCAACACCACTGCGGCTGACAGAGCAACATGTCCAATTACACTACCAGACCACAGATTAGAAACTGCTGAAATGGAAAAAAAAAGCCCTTTCATGGAAGACATATAAATAACGTCAACCAAGATTATGTCGACAGTGCAGCGTCGAACTACTGGTTGATCTCTGGTCATATGTTTCCTGAAACGGTTAAAGACCCTTCTATTAATAATAACAGATACAGGAACGGTTGCCAAACATTTGAATCTATCCAGCATATCACAGGAGGTTGTCAAGCGTTCGCTGCAACAGAATACAAAGAACGACACGATGCTGTGGCAAAACTACTTCACCAGGAACTAACACTGAAACTTGAATTACACAGTCGGTAAGATTACCATACTGTAATGACAAACCAGAATCTGTTTTAGAAAATAACAACTACAGGCTGTACTGGGACCGCACGATACTTACCGATCGGACAGTTGCTCACAATAGACCAGATATAGTTTTGGTAGATAAAGTACCTCGGAAAACAACTTTAATTGACATAGCACTTTCTAACAATAATAATATAAATACTAAGAAAGCTGAGAAAAGAACCAAATGTAGAGATTTGGAATTTCAAATAAAGACTCAGTGGGACATGAACAACACATGGACTGTACCAATTATTATGTCAACGACAGCACTAATCCCAAAACATCTATTAAACAGTTTAAAATACCTTCATAGGAAACTGCCGCCACGACTCCAACGACGGGCCTGAAAACCTGGCAAGGGCTCCCACAGAGCTAAACCCTTTTGATATCTAGGATATCTGGGCTTTAGTGAATTTTCCCCTAAAGGCACTCATAGCGTGCCTTAGAGGGAGTGTGGATGCCATACATTGTATGGTCAAGTCGGGATATATTCATTCATGGAAAACTGAAACTTGAAGTATCACAGTCGGTAAGAATACCGTACTATATATACAAACCAAAATCTGGTTAGACAATAACAACTACAAGCCGTACTGCGACCTCGCGATACTGACCGATCGGACTGTTGCTCACAATTGACTAGATATAGTTTTGGTAGATAAAGTTTCTAGAAAAACAACCTTAATTGGCATAGCAATCCCTAACAACAATAATATAAATATTAAGCAGGCTGAAAAAATAGCCATTGGAATTTGGAATTTTAAATAAAGACACAGTGGGACATGAATAACACACGAACTGTTCCAATTGTTATATCAACAACAGGAGTAGTCCCAAAACTTCTACTAAATAATTTAAAATACTTCGGTCTGGACGAACATCTTTATCAACTAATGCAAAAAGCCGTTCTGTTAGGAACAGCCCGGACGGTCAGGAAATTCATGAAAAACTGCCCCGACTCCAACCAAGGGCCTGATAACCTGACAAGGGCTCCCACAAAGCCTTTTTGATATCTAGGATATCTGGGGTTTAGTGAATTTTCCCCTAAAGCTGTATGGTCAAGTCAACTTATACACAATACACATAATTCAATTCAAGTGATTTATCTGATAAAGTGTTTAAAGGAAATCAAAATCATTAACTCAACTTAGCGCAGTATGATTATGAAAAACAGATCATCTGTACACATTCAAAAGTAGTTTCCGATACTCTCTCCCAAACGCTTCCACTGACAGCGTCGTAAGGTCATTAGGAACTTGGTTGTCGAGGTAATAGATATTGCATGTGAAGGAACGTTCATAAAAAGTATTTGTGTGTGGCGGGGGAGAGATGTAACCTCTGAATCTGAGCGTATGAACATCTGTTCTGTACTTAAGTTTTTTAGTCAAATAAATGGGACGGTTGTCTTCTTTTAGTTTGTGAGTTATTGCGTTTCTACGCCGTATACCTTAAATAAATCTGACGCCTGATTTCTGAACTCGCTGAATTCTTTGTTTGTCCACATTGTCTATACAAGGAGAATATGGGACTCTAGCTCTCGTACCATGTGTTTGGTTGCCGCCCTCATGGTCTCATCCGGTTTGATTTCACGGTTTTGACAATTTTAAATAATCTGTACTCTGCTAATATCTCTACACGGTCCCTTTAATTCTTCCTTCGTCCTCTCATAAATCTTACAACGTCTTTGCACTTCACACTATTCCCTTATGTATTTGCTTTGCTTATCGTGTAAGGTATTACCGGTAATTCATTTAATTCGGCCGTTCGTAGGAGACATCTGATTATATGTAAAAAAAATCCAAATAGGATATCTAGAAGCTTCACGAACATTCATGCAGACCTATATTATAAAACTGATAAAAATTACCCCACGGAATTTTATAGTTAGTCTATGGGGACATATCATCATTTTCATACAAATCCACTTTATCGTTTGATAATTTGTCGGAGAGATTTATGGAATATTTATTTTTTGGGGCAACAATATAAAATATTCAACAATAACGATTATATAAAATAGTGGCGTTCAATTTAAATTGGTTTTATGCCGATGATGCTTTAGTGTATAAATAATAAATAAAAAAACTGAAAAATCCGGAGTAATATTATTAGTGTATCCGTATATTGTATATACGGAACCATAAAAATGTGACTCTAATGCATTCGAATATGTTATCTGCATGTTAGCGGTGAGAATGTTAAAGAGTTCGCTAGAAATGATGAAAATGAGCAGGAGCACAATTAATAAAATTTATATCAGTAGCTGTATTAAATATATTAAATTTCGGTATTATGTAATCCCTTATGAATATAAACCTATTAAATTTTAATAATGGCTGCTATGAACATTGGTTTTTGCACTATAGTTCATAGATTGTTGGGACACACACACCTGATTTACATTTATTAATTTTGAATGTTCATCTGGGATTTTCTCTCCTCGCAATGGTTTCTGAAAAATACAGATAAGTTAAGTACTTGAATATCAAGGTGTAGTACCCAAGGGCAGTTTGTGGAAACTGCCCGGAACACTAGTTGCCCTCTTATAGAAAAAACTCTCCCGCAGGATTAACTGTGAGAAAGTAGGTCTACAGATTTGTCAACTAGTATTCCAGTATATTATGTTGTGTATTTTGTGTTGTACTTATCTGTTTTGTGACGTTTCGATTCCCTTTCAGGAATTGTTGTCGAACAATGCTTGTTTGAATGTTTTGCACTATATTCGCTTGACTTTTTTTTTGGTAATGTCAATTGACAGTCAGTTCATTCGTCAGAAGTTGTTGCCATGCCACCGGTATCTCTACAGAGGGTGTCCTGATTTCTCCATTATTCAACAACATGCAGACACTTTCTTTGATTTTTCTTTTTTTTTGGTATGTTCTTCTTTAAGTAGTATTTTTGTCTTATTCTAGTCCATTTTGTGTGTAACAATTATCCGTGAGTACACGATTTGCCAATCTTGATCTGTCTATATGTCTTCTTGAGACCTTGTATTGGTGCTCTTTTGTTCTAATTTGGAGAGGTCTTGACGTCTCACCGGTATACGTTTTTCCGCAGGCACAAGGTACACTGTACACAAAATTTTTGGAACTTTGAGTACCGTTTTCCGGTTTTGCTTTTGTCAATTTTTTTCCACAAATTGCCCTTAGATTACACCTTGATATTCAAGTACTTAACTTATCTGTATTTTTCAAAACCATTGCGAGGAGAGAAAATCCCAATGAACATTCAAAATAATCATTTACCTCCTCAATCAGTTAGAAACTACTTACGTTTATTAATCCAAGTATAAAATTATTAGTAAACATTTTTCTCATTTGACAACTATAGGAGTTGTTATACGATATCCAACCAAACCCGTAGTGATATTCTACATTATTCTAAATATTTCTTATTAATTGAAAATACATGAATAGAAAAATAATTTTAGTGGCCCTAGTAAAGCCATTCATCTGCAAAAAAATCCTAGAGTTATCAATTTTTTTCTGGCTACGACCTTGGTATCTAAGGCAAAACAACATTTTGAGGACAACGATATTACGTTATAAACTTCCCAATATTCTTTACAGAACTTCTACTTTTGCAGTCTTGTACCTTCTTCAGTGACAGGGTGTCTCGATCTAAATTATATTGCTAAATACTCTATTCACATACTTAATATCAACAACATCCATTTAATGATAAAATGAATGCTATTACAAATTTAACAAGGATATTTGATACTCTTTAGACTATATAATTGGCAGGACTAAATTCACTATACCTAACAGGTTAAGCGCAGTGGTATCCAACCTGTGGGGCACGCCGCCCTAGGGGCATGCAGCTATTTCCAAAATATAGTTTTCTAATACAAACCAAAAAAGTTGTTTCTAGAGATATGGGTAAGATCTACTAACAGTATTTGAAGTTATTATAAGAATTGTAATTTTTTTTCAAAAATAGCCCATTAAGAGGAAGGCTTTTCGCAAAATTGTGTGTGTGTGCCAAAGTACTTCAAAGGGTATTTGAGCTAAAAGGAGAGATCGCCATATTTCTTACTGATAGTAATAAAGATGAACCAAACTTGTTTTATGTACGGAATTTCTTGTAAAACTTGCGTATTTTGTTGATATTTTTCAAAGACTCAGTACTTTAAATAAATCAATGCAAGGACCTTAAATTCATGCTTTTACGCAGAAAGACAAGATTACTGCATTTATGAAAAAAATGGACATGTGAATAATAAGAAAAATAATAACTTTGACATGTTTCCCACTTTTAAAATTACCTGGCTTACTGATGAAATAGAAGAAAGTAAAGTTTTTATTAAAAATCATTTGACCAGTCTATGGAAGCAATTCTCTTTTTACTTTAAATATAATGATTTCGGCCTTACGACAGCAGAACAGGAAATGATAATTGACTTATCTAGTGATAGCACATTAAAGCAGATATTTCAAGACGAAAATAATATTGTTACGTTTTGGCTACGAGTAAGGGACGATTTTCCTACTTTGAGAAACAAAGCTTTAGAAATTTTATTGCCATTTGTAACATCTTACCTATGTTAAACTGGGTTTTCTACAGTAGCTGTTTTAAAAACAAAGTATGGCTCTCGGTTAGTGATTGAAAAGGAAATGAGAACCGTGACTTCTTCAATGATACCACGGTTTGAGAAAATTTGTGCTGAAAAACTAGCTCAACCGTGTCATTAAATTTTTATAATGTTGTATTAATCATATATTCTTTTTATACATTTAAAATTATTATTTCTTATAAAAAATAATTATTTTTTTATGTATATTTTTACATAATATTGTATGTTATGTTGTAACCTATTAAATAAATTATAATATCAGTTGATTATTTATGAAATTGGATTGTTAGAAAAACTAAGGGGCCCAACAATTTTTTTAAGGGGGCGCAGGTACAAAATGTATGAAGCCACTGGGTTAAGGATATGACTTTAAATACTGCTGCTACAGTTTAGATATCTCAAAACTGTTATCATAAATTACATACCATAAAATTTGAATGGCCAGGCATTCATTTTACTTATACACAATTTGAGAGATACTTAGGTCTATTAATTTTTGATACAAGACATTACTGTCGAACTAAACCAACGGAAAATGTTGTCAATTGTAATTGAAACTAAGTTTTGAAATAAAAATAGAATTAGAAAATTTGTATTAAATAGGTAACCTTAATATACAAACAACATTGCAATTTACATTTTTTTTAACAACAATAACAAGACAATTCTTTAATAACTACAAAAATATACAAAACCAAATTAAAAAACATATAATAAAATAACTATATCATCCAGAAAATTATATTTTAGATTAAATAAAAGCTGTCAGATTACATTTAAAAATATTTTACTATCCTTGGAACTCTTAATGTTTTCAGTGAGCACATTAAACTTTATTAGCCCATTATGAAAAATGGAACTCATTGTCCGGTTATAAAGTGTCGTAGATACATAAAAATTATTTGCACCTCTTGTATAGTAGTCATGAACCTGGTGATTGAATGTAATGAATGAGTTCAAATATTTGGGTGTATTTTCGGACATAATTTTAAATTTAATTATATACAACAAAAACAGCTTGTCTTTAATTATCATAAAGTCTAATGTGAGTATGATACTCTATTTTGTTATTTCTGCAATGAGCCAATACTGTTAGCATCTAGCAAACCTAACAAGCTTGCACAGTAATCATAATGGGGCTACATTATTGTTTTGCATACAGTAATGGCTGATTTTAGTGACAATTTATTACACAAGCGGCTAAACAAAAATAGCTTTTTAGAGATTTTTTTGTTAATATATTGAAAATGTCGTTTAAGTTAAACAATTATTTAAACGAAAAGCCAAATATTTGACTTCATCAATAATTTCCATGGCTTCACCATCAACATGAATATTAATATTCTTTAATTGTATTTGTCGATATTTGTATTGTGTAGTTACTACCATTGCTTTGGTTTTACTAATATTTACTTTGAGTTTGTTTTTATTCAGGTAATTAACTACCATATAAAGAATGTTATTCATTTTAAGTACAGCTGTTTCTAGGTTTTTATCAGTGACAGCAATCAGTGTATCATCAGCAGATACATTCAAAATACCCAATTCGTTAAATAATATATGTCATTGATATATAAAATAATTAACAGTGGTCCCAACATTACTGCCCTGTGGAACACCTGAGGGAACGAGTATTTCACTAGAGCAAAAACCTTTGTTCTCTGTGATCTATTTTGTAAATTTTACAAACCATGAATATACTTGGGCAGCACACCCGTAGCGCTTTAACTTTTGTAGACAATTTGAATATCTGTAGTTTCAAAGGCACTACAAAAATGTAATCTACGATTTATTTATTATCATCTATTAATAATTTCCATTTACGAACTATTAACTGTAAAGCAGTTTCGCAGGAATAGCTTTGTCCGACTGATAGTCCATGAGAATTAAGTTTTTTTCTACGTATTCACTAATTTGCTACAATACGGATTTTTCCAAAATTTTCTCTGAAGGAGGTAGAGTATTAATCGGTCTAAAATTGGAGGCATCATTATTGTTAATAGTTTTTTGAATTGGAACAACAGTACTTACTTTTAGTTTATTTGGAATTCATTTAAACTAACTTGTTTTTGAAGTAATGTGTTAATTGATCAAACTGATGTCCTTTCGCCGTCTAACCATATACTATCCCGTCTGGAAATTCAACCCTCACAATTTTTTTTTTAATTTCTGATGGCATCTTAGAGCATCTGCGTTTTAGGTCGTCTATTGGTTGATTGTGCAAGGTAAACCTTCGACTTCAAATATCCCTACGCATAAAATCGAGAGGTTTCAAATCTGGTAAATGAACTGGTCACATCGACCAATTCATCAATTATTATATATTATAATAAGTTCCGTTTAGCCAATCTCGACCGGGTCTAAAATAATGTACCAGCGCTTCATCTTGTTAAAATACGACATATTAAACTCGTCAGGACTGTCATTTACTATTTGTGGGTTCTTAGTATTCATGGCTATACATTATTTTTGGTGAGGGTCATCTTCTGTTAGTTTTTCACTATGGTTTTCAACACTAAACTATCCAAGACAATTGTGGCGGTTGATTGTTTATGATTAATAACGATAGACTCTATAATGTCTACCTATTTTCCTCCGAAATGGATGGTATTCATGCTACCTTCCTCTGAACTGCATTTTGAAGATTTTCTACTAATTCTTTTAGGTACTTTTCCATATAGATACTGGCTCTAGTTCGTGAAGATTCCTACTAAAAAAATTGCATAAATTTTTCTTCTAATGGACAGCCGCAAACCATTTTCAAAAAATAATTTCAACTATAAGTCCAGCCAGTAATCAAAACTAAATGATGTACTAAAATTCTTTTCTGATTGTAAATGTTTACTTGTGATATCGACAAAACTAACATCATTTTTACATAAAAAAAATCACTTATAACACTGTAACTAACAACTCATCGGATTTTAGCTTACAAAAAAGCCCTGAGTCGAGAGTATTTTTTTTAATAAGGCTTCAGAAGACCACTATTTTCAGTAAAAAAAGCTGATGGTGTTCATTTGACACTGGAGGATGTGACACTTGCTAATCTGATGTGAAAACTTTTTTTAACTTAGGAGCAGGGGGAAAACAAATGATTTATCAAACCAGTCATTGGAAACAGCTTTAATTTGATAATCAAATTTGATTATAATATACAGGCATTTACTATCTATTTCTTTAAATTCCTTTTAGAGTAATTTTGAATGTTAGAACCTCCAATTACGGCTCCAAACTCAGCTTAACATTTCTTGCAAATAATAAGATTAAGAGTGTCTAGTTTCATTTAAGACAACATTATTATATAAGCAAGAGCCAAAGTAAAAAACGAAGAAGTAAATTTGAAAGTTAATTAGATTACCCGAGATAAAAATATACCTAGCCAGATTCTTTGAGAAAAAAGAACACGAAATAAAATATTTTTCAACGAGTAATCTTTGTTAAAATGAAAATTCAAGTCTTCCTCGTAACGGTGAATCCCCACAGTGAAATCATATCTGCTGTGCAATTTTCCAACCAAAAACTCCGAACTAATTTTCATTTTTATTATCTCATTGCGAAAAAACTGCCCGTAATTTCAAACAGAGGCGTTAAATGGGAGGCAAAGTTGAATACAGATCAGAGGAACAATTCGTTGTTGGATGGAATCAGCGAACAAAAACAGACGTAAAATGCATAAACATTAAAAACAATTTAAATACCGAAACACAGAACAGCATGAGGGAAAGTGGTGGAAGAGGAAGCAATGACACCGACGAATTATAATTTAGGCTCAAAAGCTTTTTGTTTTCCCTTTCATTATTCCGATGGGGTCTACGCCATGAAAATCCAAAAGCGCAAAATTAAATTTCATACTGGCGAGGATATGTATCTGCTGAATGGCAGAACAGAAAGAGAACAACATCTTATTTATATAGGGTGGTTGAGGATAGCGATGAGTAAAAAAAGTGCTATATCATGTTACGTTCGGACCATATAATTTAGACTTGTCGTTTTGAGGGGAAAGCCTAATTTTCGCTGTCCTAAAATAACAGACGGCACATAATTCGTGTAAGCACGACTTCCTATGGAGTGATATACAACAAAGTGGTAGACACTGATTAATCCTTTTAATCAATTATGTCGGCCAAGGACTTCATTAAAATTCTTTGTGGAGCCTTTGTCGTTATTTTTATTCACAAAATTGTTTTTTTCAACCATGTGTAGGATATGAAACCTCTTAGCTGGGTATTTCCAGTATATTAGACAACATATACAAAATGAAATACGAAACAAAAGCCCTTTGCTACGAATTTCTATGACAAAAATAAAATAAATGATTAAAATATTATAAATTGATGTGATTTTTTTTCCAAAATTTTTTATAGTCAAAACTGGTTTTGTTACTTTATACAATATTGTAGAATATACCGAACACTATAACAAGTTTGTTTTACAAACTATACATATTGTTAAAATTGAAATAGCATCCCCTGGAAGTAAGAAGAAAAAAGTAAATAGGTTTCTGTAATAAGGAAATAAGTTGTTCGAATAATGTCAAATGCAAAGAGGTTAATAGTGTAGAGCACGTGAACTAGCGAAATTCATGCAATATTAATAGAAAGAGAGAGAGAATAAGCGTGTCTTTCCTGATTGGTCAGTGTCAGTGGTGACGCCTACTATTGGTAGGGTAGAGACATAGCAAGCGCTCCCTGATATTGTCTTTCTCTTTCTACTGTTATTACACTGCAACTTACAATAACGCCCATACCTAATTCACTCTACGTATAAACCTCTTTGGTCAAATGTGAAGACACGAAATGTAAGACCGACATCTAGGATTTTCGAGAGAATTAGCACAGAGAGGTTCCGTATCTGGAGCCGTTCCGTGTAATTGCTGTTCTCCCTTAACTCCTAGGACAGAATGTCACGATACAATTTTTCAGGTAACGTCACCTGTCGGAGATATTGAATACTATCTTCGAGGTGTCATTCCTTTGTACGCAAGACAATATATATGACACCTCGAAGAGAGTATTCAATATCTCTGACAGGTGATGTAACCTGAAAAAATTTTATCGTGACATTCTGTCCTAGGAGTTAAGGGAGAACAGCAATTACACGGAACGGCTCCAGATACGGAACCACTGTGTGCTAATTGTCTCGAAAATCCTAGATGTCGGTCTTACATCTCGCGTCTCAAATTTAACGAAATGTATCAAATACATAAGAAGTGTTTGAGATGACATTCAATTGTGAGAACGCA